>JAODLI010005134.1:0-28785 GCA_027575585.1 Percopsis omiscomaycus | reverse complement strand
CCCCCCCCCCCCCCCCCCCCCGGTGTATGGTGTATGGCCCACCGCATACACCAATCATGGATTCTGCCTTTATAGTGAATCTAAACCAGACTTGTTTAAGGGTGTCAAAAATTGTGTTCCATACGGTGGTCTCTTGGGTGCATTTGGGTCCTTCTTCTGTCCCTTCTTCCTGCCAGGTGCAAAATGCTGCATCTCCTGGTCAAACCTGACCTTGTCCTGACGAGCCAACTCCTCAAATTTCCCCTTCTCCTTACTAGACATTGTCTGGAGAAGGAAAAACAACCAATTTTCACTCAAGTTAAACATGTTTCTGTGAAGATTCAAATTGTAAAGACAGAGGTAGTTTTACCTCAGAATTTTTCTACAATGCCACTGTCAACATAAAGAGATAATGTTGCAAGCAGTTTATGTTTTTTTTTGTTACTGTAATTATCGCTGTATCTTACTGTACACCAGTTTGTGATTTATTAAGACTCTCACCTTCCACCTGCCAGAGCACTTTTTGGAGAACTCAGAAAAGTTCACAGGGACTTCTGGACTCTTCTTCTCATGCTCCTCACGGCATGTCTTAATGAAGAAGGCATAGGCCGACATCTTGCCCTTGGGCTTCCTTGGGTCCTAGATGATTTGTTCAACATTAATAAAGACAATTAAACCAAAAAAATAAAAAATACATACATGGAACATATATTGATAGATGGGGCAGCTCAGGCAATATGAGCTTTCATTCAGTGCAATTTCTGGTTTATATTCTTTATTAGATATTAGAATAAGATGAATATGCCAACGCCTCTAAGGGGAAACCACCGAAAGAATCTACTCTGAGGTGAGGACCATCCAAACAGCAACATTTCCTTCAGGATTTCCTTTGGGATTAATAAAGTATCTATCTATCTAACACAAACTCACCTTGGCCATTCTTGACATGATGGAAGTTCAGGAGTGCAACACGATTCACAACACTGATTGATTGGTAATAACCTAGAGAAATGGGAGGAAGATGGACAGAATGGCCTTTAGGACATTGAAAGGGTAGGTACATGCATGTTTTTGGATACACATTAAATAGGTGGGGATCCCTTTGAAATGCAAGTGGTATATGGGTTATGGTGAAAGATGTTTATATCATTACATTTTGGGAGACAAAGACATAATCATTGAGTCAGCTTTTGTCTAAATCCCCCCACTATTGTTAAAATCAAAAACATCACGATTATTTTTGTTTAATATTTGAAATCCCATCAAAACATAAATGCCATATTTAGTTATTTGCAGAGAAATATTTATGCCAGAATTGACTTCAAAAACAATCATGTGATTTGCTTTCGTCAACTCCCCCCCCCCCCACCCCCCATTGTTCCACTCTTCCCCAAGATAAAAGGAAATACCACATTATTATTTGAACGATAAATTGTCATTAAAAAAAATATCTTATCGTTTTCTTTTTATCTCGTTTTATGCACGCACCGAAACTTCACTGCACTCATTTGAGAGATATTGGTGGGTAAAATGCAGCGATGCCATATGTCATCGTTGTGTGACACCATTGTAGGAAACAACGAGGTCCGCAATTATTCATCTTCCATTTTGAGCATTGCCTCCCCATCAGAGAAACGCATGCTTATTTTGCACCTTGTTGTCATTTTCGAACTTATTTCTTGAAAATGTTAATAATATTGGGGGGTGTGGTTGCCATTGTGTTAGTTGGTCTAGTTCATCGTATTGATGGGCGTACAGAGGCAATGGGTGCTGTTCTGAGCAAAGGCTCCCATAGAGTAAAATGGCCTCTGCGAGCGATTTCGTTCTACATTGACATTGAGGATGAAACCATGTGACTAGCGGAGTTGACTGAACCTGACGTCGTCCTCTGGTCACATTAATATATTTAACACGGTTCGTACAAATATATAAAAATATGTACTAAACACAATTATAACCTACACTGGCTTTAGCCCGGATTCGGGGACACAGAAAAACAACAATAATTATTGGTAGTCGGAACAATTAATACTCTCGGCTGCCTTCGCTAGTCACGTGCCTTCGTCCAAAATGTCCGGTCGTCCTCTAAACGAGCGACAGTAGAGGAAGGCTGTAACAAAGCGCTACACGCCCCCTCTAGTTTCAATAACTACAGAAACCAAAATAAGACGGGGTATTAAAAATCCCCCGTCAAATTGAACAACGGTTGTTGTTATAAAGCCGAAATATTCCCGAGAGTTGTCACGGCGCAGTTTGCCATATTACACAGATTTCTAAAGTTGTATCATGCTGTCGCTTGGTGCAATGCTGCCTGTAACAAAGACCAGTGCCAGCCATTTCTACTGCGAGCGTCAGAAGCAAATGCAAAACGTTATAAATATGAATGCAACAAAATAATGGGATTTCTTTGATATAGAGAAATAGAGATAAACAGATAGATACGGAAACTAAAGAGATCTGCATGTAGGCAATTATAAAAAGCATCTTTATAATGAAATATCTGTCCCCTATGTTTGTAGCAGCAGCTTCTTTCCAATGGTTTTAAATCGCCAGCCATTTTAATCTACTGGCTGAGCATGCATTGGACTGAAGACAAAAATGTTTTCCATTATAATGTATGCATTTTATGCAATAACCTATTCACTGAGAACAGATTGTTGGTTGGATTAATTAATAAACAAGTCATATTTGACGTCGAAATTTGGCTCAAATAGGGAATAGAGGGAATTAAATGACGGCGATGCGCAAGAACGAATGGATACATGGATTAAAACGACCCTTTTAAACTTTTGGATAGTAGAATAACATCACTCGGTTAAGAAGACACCCTTATATAAGATAGGCCTACTCTCTTGTTCAAACGTGACCGATGGAGAGAAACATTAAAATAAGTAACTTTCCGATGTTTCCTCAGAAATACAGAATAAATCGGAAATATTTTATGATAAAAATACAAGGAAACATCACATAACCAGGTAATACTTTTGTTTAAAAACTTTGTATACCTTCTAACCATTTTAATAGAGCAAAAAAATAAAATAATACTCCCAGAACTCATAAAACGCTCTATAGCATGCTCATTCAAAATAATATGAATAATTAAACTAGCAGCAAATGGAAAGGCATTTTTCTAATAATGTAATATTGTTATTGCTGTCAAGACAATAACAGAAAATAATCATCAAGAGCCTTGGACATACCTTCGTTGTGTTTGTCAAGTCTTGTGTCTAGGTTGTCTGTCTCTGCTTTCTCTATCCTCTTCACTGAAACCCCATAGAGTACACAGCCATCGCGCTAGCTCAATACGAGAATAGCCTGATTGGACAAACGCCTTGGTGGTTCAAAACAACCTCCACTGGAGTCTATTGGATAGGACTTCACCCCACGTTCTCAGGCCCCGTCCCCCTATTGGTGGAGACGTGGGCCTTGTCCTGTCAGCCTCCTCTGACCCATTGATATATGAGCCATTCTATGTTGTAAAAACCTCCAAACAGAAGCCAAAGGGAACTGATTTTCTTGTCACTTGATAGTGAATCTTCAGGATTCTGAATCCGTAGACTCTCAAGGCATACCCTTCCCTTTTAGCAGTGCTGTATTTTATTTTAGCGCCTATTTTTTATTTACTATTTTACTGCCTTTTAAAAAATCAACCAGCAGTTTATTAACATGTTAGCTTTCTGCTTTTATGTAGCCTAACTTACAATTATAATATAATAGCCTATAACCACTTTTAATACCACTATAATTCTCATTCACAGAAGTCTGTTCCTGATTAGTTCTAGGTGACTATAACGAGGAGTTTTGTGTACCTTACAATCACATTACAGTCTCTAAGGGCACAGGCCCACATATCACATGGAAAACAAACAACGCCGACAAGGAAAAACACCCTAGAAATATTTAATTATAACTAACTAAACAGTGTAAAAATCAAAGTCTACTGATAGTTGATGCCGCATAAAGAAATTACCAGAGTCACAAGTAGATTAGAGGCATGCCACAGTGGGTAGTGTTCAGAACCAACACAAGTTCAAAAGGGGCCAGCCAGAGCGGCCTTCCATCCCATGGACAGGTATGGCTGGCCCAACATAAAGGTACTTTTATTGAATCATATATGTAAGATAACTACTTTATGGGACTTCCTTTTTACCAGGTGATTACACAAAAATCGATTAAACAGAAAAGAGAGTAGAGAATTACACCTTTGGCCACAGAGTACGGCAGTTTGGTAAACAGTAGAGTCCAATGCAGTTTAATTAATCTAGATTTCATCGCCTGCCCACTGGGGAAAAAAGGCTCAACATCACAAAAAGTATTCCATCATGTAATTGTATCAGCATTACCAAGTATTTTAAAACATCCCTGTAGTCCCTAAATACACGTACCTCCGTGCAGTCATCTTCTGGCAAATGAATTAACATTAAGATGCCAATGAGATTTTAAAATATACAAATACCAGCTTTACAAGCAAGTAATGGCAGTTATTCCATGAACACTATGTGCCACTGCAAACCCTACTCGGGTCGTAGAAATGTACAAATCTTGAGTTGATATTTTTGATTTTGGAAGAAAATTAATGACTCAAGCAACTCCAGTAAGTTCTAATACAAAATTGCACAGCGGTTTCCAAACATTGCAGGAATATATATCAATAATAAACATGTATCAATTCCATAAATTCAAGTCTATTTGATATCCATTCTATTTCTGAAAAGAGAGCAAGATGTGGACACTGATTGCTTGACTCACCACTCTGTTTGATCAGCTGGACAGATCTATCTACTGTATAGCATTAATGAACTTGAAATTAAGTAATTTGTCACCAAAGTCAAACATTTAAGAATGCACAAGGAAAAGGCTAATCACAATGCAACAAAAAAAATGTTGTAGAAATAGGAGAATTTATATCTTTGTTTCTGCCTTAATTTAGGAGTTCAATACTTAGGTTTTGTTTCACAGTATCTGCAAATCCACCAGTTGTAAATTATTTTTTCCAATACTTGGAATGGAGTGAGTTTTATACAGTGTACATTGATCAATGTTATGCTACTACAGCAAATAATATGACTATACTACATGGACATTTTAAACAGTTCATTATTACAATTCACAATTTTCTACTCGATGCAGCCATGCTTAGTAAAGCATGGAGTCGTATAGCCTCCATCCATGCATAAGCTCAATTTGTTTTGTAAATATGTTGGGGAATTACCTCCACCTGCTGGCAAAAAAATCACCCCCAGATATCCAAATCTTTGCACCTGCTCACTGCACGTTTGAAACAACGGTTCACAAAAGTATCAGCAGCTGTAAGAGTGGTAAAAAATTGGTGACCATGACAATTGTAGAGGGGAGAAGTAGAGAGGAATGAAAGCAATTCAGCGCAGGTGTGGAAGGGGAATGTCTCTTTGACTTTCAAACCAAAACATTTTTGTAATGCTGATTTCAACTACAAGGGTAATACCATTCACAAGATTACGAGTGACAAAAATAAAATTATAAACACTGCTGCTTTATTTAGTATTATGACATTTCTTTTTTTAAACAATTTTTAGACAACAATTTTAACATTTTTACCTTCAATTTGTATAAAATGATAAATGCCTTAATCCATAACAAGGCAACAAGTGTGTATCCATTTGATTAAGTTTTTATTGCAAAGGCGCCACTCTGTTTTTCCTTCCAGCAATCTAATAAGTAAAACCATCCTAATTTAGCTAGCTTCCCCACAGTTAGCCACTACCCACAGTTAGCTTTGCTTTACAAGTCTGGGACTCTCAATTGAAAACAATTAGTTTGTCAGAGCGGAACAAACCGTGGAGCTTGAAAAATCCAAATCGGTCTCAACAGGCTGGCAATCTAAAGCACCTTTACTAATTTAATGTTCCAATTCCTACTTATTAAATTGCTATTGTCAAGGTATAAAATGCAAATGAGTCAGTAATAGAAAAAAAAAAAAGTTAATTGTTTCCTTATCCCCAGCCTGCTATGTTTGCTCCAGCATGATTTCACAGGTTCTTCCCAACTCTCCCAGTTTGACTTTGGTGTACTCCGCTCGGTTTAGTGCCATTTGACAGTCCTTCCTAGCTGAATAGGTAGAGCCTTCATGGGGCTGACCCGTAGCCACCTAGAGAGAGGAAAACAGATAGGATGAGATAGCAATATATTGGTACAATCCTATTTCGTTGTCACAGCATCTGAAATAATAGGAATGGTCTAAAACAGTGCTTCTCAACATGGATTTTGGGATCTCCCAGGGGTCGCTAGATGCCTTCCTGGGAACCACAAGAGGATTAGAATTTTAAAACGTGTTTTACTATGTTATTATATTATATTATGAGAAGACGCTACCTGCGTGAGATAGCGGATCTGTCCACTCAATTCACTCTCCACTCTATTGACGGAGTTTTGGAACTGGGCTAGTTGTCTGTCAAGAAAGCTGGCATTGTGTTTATCCTTAGATAGCTCCAAAATGACGTTGCCTGGAACATAAAGGAATTTATAATTAAATGTAGACGTGACACTTAAATAAACAATGTACACTTAAGTGAGCAATTAAAGAGCCATTTATGAAAGTTCAATGATGAATGATTAGGATATAATAGAATAACTCACCAGCACACTGAAGAATAACTGCTATCTCTTTCTCTACGTCCTCTAAAGCGCGAAGCCGTTCGTTCGCCATTACGGTACTAAACTACAAGCAAACACAATGTCTTTACAATATCTAGGGATAAGTTTTGACGCGACAGACTGTAGACAAATACACATACATCTATCTAAGGAGGGAAACAACAATTAGAGCCTCACGGATACAACCCACCAACTTAAAAATAGTTAACAGCGAGAAATGAACGCACACAAAGGACGTAATATCGTCGCTCTGTGGTGACGTAACGTTACACCACATCATCAGGAATTTCAATTATTTTTGTTTCCGAAAAAGAAAACACGAAAAAGAAAGTTCTATATTGATATTGATGATATTAATGTGTGTATTTTGTTAATACATCCACGTGTGTTGACACGAACAGCTAAATTTCTACTCCTGCGGGTCACTGGCCTGAGCGATGGATTGTCATAAGTGACATACCACTCGACACCGCGAAGAGGCACTAGTTCTCCATTGCAGCACCTAGCCTGCCGGAAACCTACAAGAAGAAAAAGAACTAGAAGAACAAGCAGTAGCAAGATGGCTACGTCGTCTTGGCTGCATGGTTCTAACATGCGACTAACAGACAGTTTAATGTCCGTTTTGAAAGAGCAGCCGTCCCGCTATTTGCCCTCCTTACTAGCCAGCTATAGGGAACACGGCGTTTTACCCAACCAGGTGAATAAGACAGGACACTTGCTACTGCCCGTCAGCAGCACGTCAGTTACCCTGACACCCGATTCGATCGCTTTGTTTTCTTTATCCTGTGTATTGTAAACAGACATATTGAGAAATTGTGCCGCTCAGATATTGAACATCAATTATTTTGTTATTTTTATTTGTTAACATTAACGTTGCGTTGTATGATAATTGCAGTGCTCTAGTGCTGTCGGGGGTCTGGTGGGTTTCAGCAGTGCCAAACTAGGCTCAAGCAAAACAAAGTAAGACTAATAATATTATCCCGTTATTTGCGATACACATGGCGTTGGTAATTTGGGTCTCACTCCCTTGGCTTTGTGTGCGCGCTTGCGCGTTGCAGGTTTGAGGGTCTTTGCCTACTTTCCGTGCTTGTCAAAGACAGTTCCAGTGAGGTGTTCCAGCAACACTGCCTCTCCTGGCTGCGTTCTCTACAACAGGTTATACAGGTGAGAGACACGTGTTTCTATGCACTGAATTCATTGTTTAGGCAGATAACCCCCTATTTGCCACTGCTGTATTTCTTGAGGTACCACATTCATTTGACCTGTCTCTGGATGCTGCTAAAAATGTTGCTGTTATTTCTGCCCCTCCTCTCCCCTACAGTCCCAGGCTCCTCTCCAGACTATCCAGTTAGCAGTGAACATTCTCCATGACCTTCTCCAGTATTCTGCCATGCTACCGGAGCTGGCCAGGGAGGTTGGCCTTAACTCTATCCTGGGTATCCTGACTTCTTTGCTCGGCCTCAAGATTGAGGTAAGGACTTTTGTGGTTTATTTTCCATATATACTTCACATGTATGCTATACAACTACCACACAAATTCAAAGGGATGATGTTTGTGGAACTGGGTGCGTTGCTTTGTTTTATTCATCCTGCAAACCAAGCATTTTTGTCCAAAAGCTGCCTTTTTAAAGGAGGCTACTTGGGTTTTTGGATTGCCATATCCATAGCAATGAGGTCCACCCTGCCCTTTCTCTTAACTCACTATTTATGTATAGAAACACACCTCAGCACAGACGAATTACAAACATGTATCACATTATCGTTATGTTGCTGTCACAGTCACAATATGTCACTGGTGAAATTTGAGCACTGAATGTTATGAAACAAAAAACAAACCAAACAATGTTGTGTTCACAATGAGCCTTTTTTTGAACTCCTGTGTAACGGTCAACTTGACTTAAGACAGCTCCCTACTAACAAAATGACAAACTTACCTGATATCTAAAACTGTTAAATTAGGTATAATATAGATATTATACATAATTTAACAGTTTTAGGACATTAATGTGATATAATATAGGTTTTATTCATATTCTAATATCTAAAACTGTTAAATTAGGTATAATATCTATATTATACCTAATTTAACAGTTAAATTAGGTATAATATAGATGCCTAATTATATCACATTAATGTCCTCCTCTGATTCATTACATTTTTGAATCCAGACTCAGGCATTGTTCCATGGCATTGTTGGAGTGTCACCTGCTCTAATTAGAGTTTGAGAAAGGCTTTAATTGTATGTTGTGGTAATATGGCTTACATTCTGTTGGCTAGTGAAAACACTTTAACATGTGTATGTATCTTTCTGCTATTATAGTGTGAGCTTGCAGCCATGGAGGGTATGACTGCATGTATAACCTACTATCCCAGAGCCTGTGGATCCCTCCGGGTAAGAAATGGGCAGATATGTTTTCCATCAGGGAAGCCTGTTATTGTTATTATTGTTATTATTAATATAATTTTTATTATTACTGAACACTGCTAATGGGGGGCCAACTGATGGGACTACATTTGTATCTGTGCATTGTCATTTTATTACCTTCAAATTCATGTTTACTGTCGTTGCATGTTTTACGGTTATCGCTCCAAAAACACATTAGGAAGTTTGCTGGTCAGAATTTGTGATTATTGTGGTCTTATTTTATATAAGGACGTCTATGCTATTATTTCATTGAATGATAGAACTTTTCCTTAAGTTGAAGACACTCAAACCAATGCATAACTAGCATGTGATTCACTGTTTTGAATGGAGCTGGATAACTGCATTTATTAGTACTAGGGATTGGTTTAAAAACTATGATTCATCACGACATCTTGATTTGATATACAGGATCCAATCTATTTATTTGTACATTTTATGGACCCATTTGACTTTAACTTTAACAAAATGCTCAACGTTACAGAATTGTACAGGCCAATCAATATTTCTGATTGGTCAAATGCTATAATCAAAAAGTACCTTGAGAGAAAAACGCTTTTTCTATAAAGAAGCAGATCCTGTTGTGTATATGTGGGCTGGATTAAATAATGTATTATAAACAAGGGTGAGGGGTGGGGCGATGTTATTACCCTGCAGATTGGATATGGCCCCTGAGCCGGTAGTTTAACATCCTTGCATTATAGATTTTAAAAGGTTTTTTTTCTAGCGTAAACAATTGTATTTGACCCTCTCACTGATTACAAAAGGTACAAGATGGCCCCCCAACCGATTGTTTCTGACCAAACGTTACACGCATGATTGTACACACGTGATGTATGCATGTAACACAACAACAGGAAGTGAATCCAGTAACATGATTTGCTGAGAAGATACTAATTAATCACCACATACTCACTTTACACCCTATGCTTTAGCGGATACATTTCCCACAGGGGCTATATAACATAACCGAATGAATGAATGACTGCTCTAAGGAATATTACCTGTGCTTTTCATTCTCGCAGGACAAACTGGCTGCCTATTTTCTCTCCAAAATGCACAGCACTAGTCAGAAAACGCAGGAGGTTTGTAATCACTAATTTCAAAGCAAATTATTATTCTTTCTTTTTTTAAATTGTGAATCATTCTTTGGTTTGTCTCTTTTTTTGTTTTATACCAAACTTTTGAAAATACTGTATGTTGTCAAGGATGTAATTATTAGGATATTGTGCACAAGCTATAACAATGTTCACGTTCTGAAACACTTGGTCAGTTGAGTTACAGTTCTGTTTCCTCTACTTACATCGAACCAAGTCTTGGGGGCCATATACTGCTGACCGCCTGTGATTTTGACCATTTTGCTATGGTCAAAACCACTTAAAAGTTCTGTACGCGCTATAATTCCTACAATTCAAACATGTCTCCTGACTTGTTTAACCCAGAGTTGACACACTTGAGGATATGAATCTAGTTCTGTTACTTGGCACGCAGGTGTGGCATCTGATTCCAATTCATTTTTCTGTTTTAATTGTCTTTCAGTCTCTTTATGTTCATTGCATTTATGGATTTTTGTGAAGCACTTCTATAGATAGATGGACGTGATAGTGCTGTACAAAGGTTGTTATATTATTTTCAAATGCGTGGTGGTGGTGTTTTTTCTTCTTCCCTTTTCTCTTCTTTCCTCAAGGTTGCGTGTGCCTGTTATGCTCGAGTACCTTGTCTGGGTGGAGCTCTGGAAAGAGGGGTAGGTGTTAGCAGGGCAGAGGGTTGGACGAATCAGGTCCATTGCCTCTTGTCTTCAGCCAATAGCCTGCTGGCACAGACCTACCAGGGGGCGGAATCAGGTGAGGGGAAACTATTTTTTTGTAATTTTTTAAAATCTATTTTTTTTATAGAGATTGACTCACTGAAAGTGGATGTGCCCTGTGGGTGCCCAATGACTGTCGCAGGCAATCCAAAATGTAAATGTATATCTTAAATTAGGCACCCCAGCAATTAGATATTTATGAACCAATGTAACTTGAGTACATACTACCAGTAGAGATGTTGATCAGTTTTGCAGACACGTTAGAAGTATGTGTTTGAGAAACAGTGGAAGTGAATGGAGGTTAGTTTCTGGTCCAGCATGTACTGTAAACAAGGCATTATCTGTTGTTATTCTTGTCTAGAGGGGGCAGTGCAGTATGATGGTCCAGGCGTGGAGTTACCCTTTCCACTACTGGAGGAGTCGGACCCCCTCCTCATTGTGCAGCTCCAGCACAGATACAGGGCTGTCTGTCTGGCACTGAAACACACTCTTAGGTAGACTAAAACGCATAAAACATGTACACATCCATGCTTACGACATTGTACACATCTAATACAACCACACACAGTTCAAGTTATTATAAATACATTTACAATGGGGAAAATGAGGTGGACTATTCTAATAGGTTAACAAATAAATGGTATTAATACATTACCACATCACATACAATCTTTAATCCTATGCTGTGACCTGGAAGTGCTTACCCCTTACTATACTATAAACTGGGAAGTTCAAGATTGTTGCTTTAACGGGGGGAAAACTCTTAAATGAATGCATAAATATACCAATTTTTATTTGATATGCATCTGTCACAACAAAAGCATTGTTTCAATGATCTTCCTTACTGTTTTACTTACTCTCTGCCCGGGGCTGATGGAGACAGCGGGTAGAGATAACGCTCTACCCGCTGTCTCCATCTGGGTTACGATATTTTTAAAGATTCATGATGTGTCGCTCAATGTGACTGATGTGTTTTTGATAGACGGCAACGTTGTTTTGAAAGCTCCACCATCTACAATTTGCTTCGCTTTACGTGTTAGTCTGGGAACTCTCCAGAAAACCGTTTATCATCCAGGTGGTGTCAATCAAATCCTTAGCAGGACCACCTTCAACTAATCCGAACAACAAACAATGACTCATTATGAAAAAAAAGGCCTGAAATTTTAAATCGGAATATGTTGACACATTGTGGACATATCCTTCCTAGCAACTGGAACAGGTTCAGTGCGTTACAGCACCGACGGAGGTGGTTTTATCTACAATCATCTTGTACGGCTGAAACACAACAACCTTTAGTAAAGCACAAACCATCGCTTTGTTGTTGTTAGCCATGTGAACGCTGTTCAACCCCTCCCTGTTCTGTAACCTGGCGTTCAGTCCACTGCTGTTTACATCCATTGACCGTAAAGTTACACCACCCTAAATGCAGCCGTTGATTTTCAAACACGGGTGCTAGCAGATGATTTGACACCCTTCAACCAATCGGAACAAGACACGCGTGCGGTTGATTTACAGAACGCAGGTACTTACTTGCTGTTGGACTATTGATTGTTTGGCGGTTAATTTGCTGACTGACAAACGGTTTCCAATTCAGTTTCCTGTAGGAGCGCAGCTTTTTGCACAATGGTTTTAACCAGGCTACTGTGGTTAGGTCCTAGCAGTTAAATTGTCATTCACATTACCGTTTTCATGTACATCCCCACTGTTGTTTTTGTCCTTCCCTTATTTCTGTTATTTTGTTGCTTTCCCACTTCTAGTGTTGACCCAGCCTGCGCTGTACGTCTACCTGTCAGACAAATACTCGACCTTGTGTGCCGAGCACTTGCTGTTGGTCCTAAGAGCATTGTAAGTTGATGTAATCTGGATTCCATCTTTAATTGTTCAAAAATTTGATCTAATCTTAAACTACGGTAGTTAATAATAATGTATCAATTCAGTCTCTATGAACAAATTACACTCTTAAAACCCACCCCTGCCCCCTTTTCCTTTCTGCCCCCTGCAAACACAAATTTCTGTTCGTACACAAGTTGATAAATCAGGGCCCTGATCCACTTGATTCATGTACAATTTTGAAAGTGATTCATTATGAATGATGACCCCTATTGTAATTAGAATTGCTTTTTCTCAATAAAATGTCATTTGTCAAGGCTTTATCGCATGACTGAAATCAAATTGATGAAATTATCAAATTAATTGGTCACAAATGAATTCATGACTATAGCTTCATTTTATTACCTCTTATGAAGATTGACCGCATGTTTCGACATCAAACATCCTCACACCAAACGGTGCTTGTAGGGATTTTAATGTGGGGTTTAGTAGTCTTGTTACCCATGAGGTTTTTCTTGTCTTGTATGTGACAGAATGTAACTGGGGATGGAGGTTTAAAGCTACTTGTGCTGCCTGCCATGCACAATAACACCTTGGAGGTCCTGTCTGCTCTCATCGCAGCGTGAGTACTGACCTAAACACGTTTCTGAACAATGAGAGTAAGTTCTTCTGAAGTGTAGCATTTTAACTTGTTTTATCTTATTAAAGGTAGTAATAGGCTATACAGTACATTAAATGATACTTGGTATAACGATAATGTATCATTTTAAAAAGAGATATCTGTTCTTTCTCTTGAGATGAAAAGTGTATAAATAATCGGTGGCATGTGATTTGATGTGACAGACTACGTGGTGGCATGGTGCAGTTTACCTCTGCTCTTCAGAGGCTCTTTTCCCAAACCCTCTCTGCCTGGACCCCTGCACCTGAGGCCAGCCTTGGACAACAGAGGGCTTTCAGGTAACGAGCTAAAACCTATAAAATACAACACTATTGAATCCCAACGGTTGTTACAGCAGCAAAAGAGAAGTATCAATGGACAAGGATGTGTTATTAGAGATACAAACGCTGCTATAAATGTTCAGAGGGGCGGTATCATTTGAAGAGTAACTTGAACACAAAAGCTAACATGGGAGTTTGGTTTGGCAGTTGTTTTTTTTAAAGGGCAATTCTGGCCAATTTAGACCTGGAACTTATTTCCCCATCTATTGCAACTGGTAATAGTTTGTTTCCATTATAGTGGAGGAGTCTCAACAGCAGAGTGTGCCAGAACTATATTCTCAATCGCCTGATTCTATTTTGGACAAACAGGCCATAGAAAAAAAACGCTCACCCAAAACATATGCAGTCTTTAACATTAACGCTGTAAAGATATCCCAGTAAGCTGTTTTTCACTTCCTGGTTTGTTGCAGAGTATGCATGTGACAGAGTTGCAGCATTAAATGTGTTTATCTCCTCTTTATTCTCCCGGGTCAGCTCAGTACGGGTATCAGTCTACAGAACCATAGAACTCTGGGTACAGGTAGCTGGAGCATCTGCCACTGTTCTCCAGGGAAGCCCAGCCCACTCTGAGCTCCTATTTAACCACCTCCTGGGTGACATTACACCTGGGGCTGAAGCCATAAAGGTGAGATGGCGAGTCTATCAAAATCCATTATAAATATTTGTTTATTAAATAAATTCTTGTGAATCAAAGGAGTCCAGCACAAAGTCCTTGGACTTAGTTATTTAAATAACAAAACAAATACTGGTAGTTTATTTGGGTTTTACTTTATATCTGTCTTTCCTCCCCTAGCTCAGAGGAGCTCCATCTACAGCTAATGATTTAGGTGCTTCGGCAGCCAACTGCAAGCCTGGCCCGCGACGCACCAAACCCCTGGCTAGCGTAGGTGTAAATGGGACTTCGCTACAGCGGAAGGGAGATGTTTTGGCCAATCAAGAGACCTGCTTGTCAGCTCTCAGAGGTGAGAAATTGATATACTAGCTTAAATGTTTAAGCAGACCTGTATTTTTTTTAATTTTAACATTATTTTTAATCATTTGTTAGGAAATAAAGTAACTTTAGACTTTAATGCTATTGCTTATGCAGGGGTTTCAGGATATTATAAAACATTGATGCTGTGTAGCCATTTAGGTTAAACAGTGTGTGTGTGTCTGACTTTTTCTTCATAGCATTGAGACGCATCATATTGACAAGTGGAACACTTTTGAAGGATGATATGCATAAGGTACATCATAATTTTCTGTCTCTTCCCACCCCAATTTATTCTCTATCCACTGTGGTGACAAATGTAGTAAAGATGGGGAAAATGTCCAGATCAAATGTGGCTAGAATTACCTTTACATTACTAGTAACTGTCATTTATGAAGGCTTTTGCAAACGTCATATATACCTTGGCAACTATTGGTGAGCAAATCAACCAGGTCACAATCATACATTGCTATTGGACATTCTAAATTGACTCCAACTGTTTTTATTTATTTTACTAAATACAAAAAATGTCTTCCTTCCCACTACAGCGCCTCCACGATGTCGTTCTCCCGCTCTGTGTACGCCTCCAACAGCAGCAGTCTAACAGCGGTGGTTCCTGGGATTGCTTAGGTGGTGCGAGTGGTCAGTATGCTGGTTCCCCCCCTCGCCAAGAGCTCTACAGGTCAGAATTTGAGAACTGCATTTGGCCTCCTCCATTCCTGTTCCTACATTTGTAATTGATGCCGTTTGTTACACGAGGGCATGGAGCCCTACCAACACGTCTGTTTTTGTCTGTCGGGAGAAAGTAGCAAGTCATCGTCCAGTTGATGCCCACATCAAGAAGTGCCTGTATTCTTTTTGTGATTGGCTGACGGTTTATCTTCCTCAGCCAAGCTCTACCAGTACTATGTACACTGTTCATGTACTTACAGGTCTGTAAGTACATGAACAGTGACACAATTTGGTGTCTCTGTCTCGCTACATTGGATTTGGTATGAAATGACTAAGGTTAAAGGTGTAATCTGTTTAAAATTTAGACTTTAATTTGTGGCTAATCACATTCACAAACCATGAACAGTGTAAAAATTACAGACATTTTTATACATAGTCCCAACATTTTATCATTATCCTAAATAGTCATATTTATGCAAATCCTTTGCATTGAATGACTGAGATTTATAGACATCACCAGGTGCTGGGTCTGGTACTAGTAAGGCCAGCCAGGCCTAAAATGCAGCAATTGTTTCTTTTCTTTGATTTAATTCCTGCATGGTTAACCTGATTTTGGATGTAAATGACTACAAAATAAAGCAGAAAGTCTGTGCTTTCATCATATTAATAATTTAATTTCAGATCCAGTTTGAGAATAGACTAAATAATATCAAATTGTATCACTGTCAAAACTTGCAGACCTGACTGTATCTACAGCGCTTTTCACAAATGTTTAAATACTCTTTGCAAAACTGTTAATTGTAAGCTCAAAATAAACAAAATTCAAAGGCCGCAATATGGTATTGCATCAACATCAATACCATATTGAAATATTTTCTAAAACTGTGTATTGGTGTATATAAGCAAGTCTTTGTTTTGTTTGAGCAACTGCTGCCAACACCGAAAAATCTATTTGGATACTAGCATCGCCGTAGGTTGTCGGGCAATGTCTGGGAATGTCTTTTGTGGGCATTACCACCAATGTTGATACTTCGGTTGTCGGTGAACACCCAAGTTGCATTAATAGCCAATAAGAGCACGATGAAAATTGAGGAATTTCGGTCTGTACAATTTAGTGGAGTCGCGCTCATTGAAACACCCCCGTGGCTAGTCTCCTCTTGTCTTGTGCCGTCTAGTCAGTTTTTACGCCTAGTGGATCCTGAAAAGAGAAATAATGCTGATGTTTTGGCCATACATTCACTTTTGTACCAAGCTACATATAGGAAACTGAAGCAAATTCACTATTGAGAAATGCTTGTTACCCATTATTTAAAGAAAAAACAGATTGTTTACTCCTTATTCTGCATCATCTTCAGATTGCTACTGGCCTTGGTGTTGGCACCCTCCCCTCGATGGCCGCCACCACTCAACTGTGCCGTTTCCGTTCTCAGCCATGGTTGTAGGGACCGTAGCCTTAAGGTGAGGAGCATGTTAAGTTGGTAGTCGGTTTGACTTGTACCCATTTTGTTAAGATTTTATTCATAACATATCATCATCCTACAATTGCTTTGTTACAAAATGTTTGTAAGCATTTATGTTTTAATTGGAACTGCATTTAAATCATATAATAGAGAATACAGAATCCTACAATACAATATTTTAACCTTTTTTTTTTAGATTTAGTTTACTTTATTAACGAGGGTTACAATATGCAGTGGTAATTATACAATATAATCAAAATGTCCATATTACTGTTAGAAATTAATGTTTCATATTGGCCTTGTGTTGATTGGCGATTGGATCGTATATTGACGTTTGAAGAAATTGTGTTTTTTTTTCCTACACCAATATTAAGAACTAAGATGTTAAATAATCTCCAGAGTCTGCCCCCTACTGTATATTTAGAGATGTTTCTGGTGGAGCGACATGTTCCCCCGCTTAGCCCCAGCGCTGAGTGCTTTGGAATTGGTGATCTTTATATCTCTTCCACATGCACAAACTGTTTCACAAGCACAACATTGGTGTAATTAACATATCGGCAATCTCGCATAACCACGATACGACAATATGAAAATAGAAATGCTCAGAACCCCAGTGGTCCACAGCTACAGAGCACGATCATACAGTAGCTTCAAACCACACAGATGCCTCTATCCGTATGTATCCGAATCACGATCAGAACTGTCTTAAGGTATTTCTATTTTGGCATTTAGATAATCTTGTCTTTTCTCTCCCTAGGTGTCGTCATTCTGTACTGAGGCTCTGACTGTCTGCAACTCCCTCCTCCACCCTCGCGCCCCCTCCCTTTCCCTGCCGTTACCCCCACTTGCTGTTAAGCCTACCCCTGCAGCCCCTGCCCTCCCCCAGTCGCAAGGTCCTCCCTCTGGACTCACTCTGCCCACCCTCCTGGGGGGCCCCAGCCCCGGCCCGCCCTTCCCTACGCGTCACAGCCTAGGCCTGGGCCCAGCGGCCCTGCTGGGCTCTTTGGAAAACCACCTCCCCATGGTTCCGCCAGTCTTGCCGGGCCAGGTTCCGACACCAGGGGAGATGTTGCTTCCCCACGGCCACCACCAGCCGGATCTGAGCGGCCTGGGGCCCCCAGAGGGCCAGAGACCTGTGTTTGTGCGCTACGACAAAGAGGAAGCGGAGGATGTGGAGATCTCGCTGGCCAGCGACTCCGACGACAGCGTGGTCATCGTCCCTCCAGGGATGTTGAATGCAGAGAACACACAAGAAGAAATGGCGGCAAGCTCTTCGTTACAAAACCTGACCTCCACCCGACCAGGTAGCTCCAGCCTATTACCAATAGGTGACTCTGGGGGCACTGGGGTTGCCACGACAACCGTCACAACCACCATCGACGGCGCCTCACTCCCCAATGACCTCTCATCCGCCTCCATCCTAACTACCTCCACAAACGCCCCCATCACCTCCTTTCCTCCCTCCACTGCCTCTCTGGTCTCCCTAATTCCATCGCTAAGCTCCACCACTCTCACAGCACCACCCAGTGGCTTGGGGGACTCGCTGGCAGCTGGGGGAGCTCAGCTCCAGCAGATGCTAATTCAGCCCTCGGCAGGGAGCCAGCCCACTCCCATCGCGCTGCCGCTCCAGATCCAGCAGCTCCAGAACCAGCTGAGCCAGCAGGGGCGGCCCCTACACCACCACCAGCAACCGCCGGCGCCAGCCAGCAACGAAGACTCTGCCGTCATCAACATCAACAGCTCGGACGATGAAGAAGAGGACGAGGACATGGAAGACGAGGATGACCTGGAGGAGGAAGAAGAGGATGAGGAGGAAGAGGAGAGCGACTTCCTTGAAGAATTTGCAGATGGGGAGGACTACATCCAGTATGGGCCCGAGGGACTAGAGGAAGAGGAGGAGGATGAAGAAGAGGAGGAGGAAGAAGATGATGAGGAGGAGGAAGATGAGGAAGAGGATGGAGAGGTCCCTCTACTGGAGGGAGCTGAAGAGGGGATGGGAAGGGTGGAGGAAGGTGGGGAAGGGGGCTTACCGTTGGAGGCGGATGCAGAAGGCGGCATAGAAGAAATCCTCACAACAAGAGCTCCGCTGGGAGACCAGGGAGCTAAACTCCAGGAGGTGGAGAGCATCGGAGTCCTGGAGAAAGCCAGGGACCGAGAGGAGGACGATGGCGAGAGAATGGACGACCCCACCATGCCGCAGATCCTGTGTGTGACGGGAGGGGCGCTGGAGGAGCCGGAGGAGCCGGAGCATGCTGGAGGAGGAGCTGAGCAATGGCAGCAGGGCTCCGAACCCTTGGAGCAGACGGCCTCCTCAGAGGAGCACAAAGCCAGTCCAAACCCACTGGTAGAGGTAGGACGTCTTGCTGGCTAAGATCAGGCATCATCCAACAACCGGAATGGCCCGATGCGTTACACTAAACTAGATAAGCCCGTTCTCAAACTAAAATTATAAATACAGCCATGTCCTGGGTTGCTTTTATCAACTTCAAAAGGACAGTTTGTTTTTGGCCTGTTCCTGTTTTGTTTTCTATTTTGTGTCGGAAGGCTGTGAACTACATTTCCCACACTGCTGTGCGGTTATGGCATATTGGAAAGATTACAGGCATGCAATTCACCCTGGCACTGTTCCTGTTTTCAGCCTTTCGACTGTTAAATTCTAATGGTATCATCCAATTAATTTCTATACCAAATGTCGAACTGTAACCTTTCAGTTATACACAGCAGACATGTGAATCAAGTAATTTAGTTCAAGTCTCAAGCAAGTCCCAAGTTCTTGTTTTTTTTTTTTTCTTGGGGAAAGTCAAGTCACAGGTTCTGTCAAGTCGAGTCCTTAGTTAAAGCTAGTCAAGCCCCAAGTTAAGTAACCCCCCTCTGATCCACAGCTAGCATCACAAGAAGCTTGACTGACAGGGTAGTCATCCAATCATGACAATGCCATTCCCAGTGTACGCTCGCATACCGGGTAACATTACAGATACTTGTAATGTCAACATATTTTATATTTAAACTGAAAACATAACGCAGACAAGTCATTCGAGTCATTGTCTCAAGTCAAGTCACGAGTCTTTAACTTTCAAGTCTCAAGTCATTTATTTTCTGTCAAGTTGCAAGTCATCAAAACAGTGACTCAAGTCGACTTGAGTCCAAGTCACAATGACTCGAGTCCACATCTCTGATACACAAACCTTTTTTATGTGTGCGACTGGGGCCATGGATGGGGAATTTGAGCTAGGCACCCAACAGAGGTGACAATTCTATGGGGTGTGTCCTACATGACAACGACACCTATTGCCGTAGCAGTGGAATCAGATTGGGCTTCAAATAAATGTAAAGGATTATTTTTAACCTTGTTCTATTTGACCGTATTGTTGTGGGGGGTGTTTAGCTTTACCTAGGTTCCATTTCTGAAATGCACATGACCTTGATGAAGTTCACTCTTCACAGAAGCAAGGCACTGAGTCGGCACAACTGGCCAGCACCAGTGACAGTCAGCACTCGGAGCCACAGGAGGAACAGCAGGCAGCCCAGCAGCAGAGCCACGCGGCTTCCACAGACGCTGAAAGCTCCACGGCCGCCAGCGAAGCCGAAAACACCGGGACCGACGGCGAGAAAGGGGGAGAAGAGCGAGAGGCCGAACAGCAGGAGGGGGAAGTTGAAGATGTCCAAGGGGTGAAAAGGAAGAGAGAGGAGCTGCAGGAAGAAGAGGCGGGGCAAAGCACTGAGAAGAAAAAGGTGAGGCTGTTGAAGCATAAATTAGTTATTTTGATATACCGGCTCTCAACCTATTTTGACCCATGGAAATATATTTGATGTGCTGTTTCTGTCAGTGTTCGGATTATAAATGGTTTGGCAAAGAACTGCTGGTTAAGGTTATGCTATAGATTATGCTCAAGTTAAGCTATGAAATATGTGTCTATGTACACCCGGGTAAAAGTAGACTTGATGCACCCTGGTGCAAATACCATATATTACCATTTCCAAAACGACAATAGTCAAACTACATAAGCAACCAGCTCTTCAGCACTCACACTTCCTCCAGCCGCTTGTGTAGTGTCCGAAATAAGCAATTAACCACTAGCAATACTCAGGTTTCTTAAGATACAAGTTAAATACACTTGACACACCTGATTATTACTTTGTAATATATCATGCCTTAACAACACACGAGTAGATAATTCATGTAGGACACTCCTATCACAGTATAGCACCCCCAGAAGCACAAATGATTACCCCAGTTTATTTAGGAACACCTATTGGGCTGGGAATATGGAAAGGGGGAATTTATTACAGCTGGCTATTTATTTTTAAATAAAACGTCTACTGAAGCTTTCTTTGTTACAAAATATTTATGTCTGCTTGCTAACAAGTATTTTAATAAACGTGTGATTTTAAAACCAAAAACGAAATTACAAAAAAAAATTTTTTTAAAGACCTAATGGCTACATAGGGCACGTTGAGAAACCTTTCTCTTAGATGAGGGGACTTTTTGCTTTTGAGGGAATCTTTTAAACATGCTATGTCTCCGTTTCAGTTGGATGAAGAAGCAATGGCCTCGATGCTGGCTGATTTTATCGCCTGCCCTCCAGATGATGAAGACGCCCAGTCTGGATCCAACCACTCATGAACAGGCCAACTGGACATATCCAGGTTGGATTGGACAGTTAACAGTAGATGGATTGTAATCTGTGACAGGTTCTGCCTGGTCTGGTTTCCCTTTTGAGCTGAATTTAAAAGAACTGAATAAATTCCGTTTCAAACGTGGTAAGGCTGACTTGGATTCAGCTTCCTATTTGTTTTTTGCATCTCCATCCATCCACTCTGTTCAGTAAAATCTCAAAAGACTTTTATTTGCATGCAAGCTGTTATAGTATGAATATTTGTAGCCGCATAAATAGAACATACTGCTTCCATACATCTCACACTAGCTATTCCTGAATTCATAGTGTTTGTCTTTTCAGAACATCAAAATATGCTCTTGTAAAATCATTGTCATTGCAAATAATATAGAATTTTGGGTGAAGTGGGACCAGATGTTTTACATTCAAAATAGACTGCAAATGTTCTTACAGCAAAATGTCCAGCCTGTAGCAGTCCTCCTGCGAACATTGGCAATACACTGTTCAGTGTTCTCTTAAACACATACTTGTGTCTCCAAGGCTGATCACCATCAACCGGTAGTATGTATTCTCAAGTTTGTTTTGGAATTTATTTTAAAAAGGTATAGGCTACTGTTTTTCAATTTTCAACTACCGTTCTGTAAATTATATTAACTTGTACACATACTACCAGTAGAGACAATTATCAGCTTTGTTAGAAGTAAGAAGACCATGGTAAATGGTGGATATCTAGTTGTACAATCTACGATCTTCAACCGCTGGATTATTTTGCCGTATGTCAACATGAGGACTTCTTTTAAGGTAAGAAAGCTAGAGTTGAGGGTTTAACAAAAGTATAAATCTGCATTAAATCATGAATGAAAATTACATTTGACCAGATATAAGGTCCTGCATTTATGTTCCATTTTATAATATTGGTTATTGTATGCAGCAAGGTTTTGTATCTGTATTGAATTTTTTCTTTTAAAGAAATAAATGGCAGTGACTATGGTGATCTACACCATTGTTTGATTGTTTAACTATTGGTAACACTGGTGACCCTTCTGATATTTTTAAACTGCAAGATAAATAGGCATTAACTATTGACACAGTTCCTGATTTACCCAGAAGAAACATTCATGCACCCCACATATTGTATCATTGAAAGAGGTAAAATAATTATCTATTTTAACCATCTCTTCCATCTCTTGTCACAAAAGTAGTTGGTGTATTATGAAAATGTTCAGTTATTACACAAGAATGTCCTAAGCAAATATGATAATTTATAAAGCCTTTAAATCACTTGTCAACCACAAAAAGTCTCTCGCATGATACTGCACTCTTTGTGCACCCATTAAAATAAGGCAGTATAGCTTCACCTCAAACATTTTTGTCCAAAGCCAATGAGTTTAAGAAACTATGGTAGTCAACGACACAGCGTGGACTCTGTTAAGGAAGCTATAGTAAAGGGTTTCAGTAGTTTGATATTGCGTCTATATATTTTCTGTCAGTTTATTTACTCTAGTATCTGTAATCTACACTAATTCAATGTTTACTATTTTATAGACTGTACCACACAACCAAGTAAAGGACAAGTGAAGTTGTCAAATTGAGTAATAGTTTTAATTCATTCTTAACCAGGGCAATATAACCTACAAAACCTGATCTGCTTGTGGCACATGGTAATTGGCATTACTGTGTAATTAGTTAAAACAGATGAATCTTGGACAGTCCCTATAAAGTCTTAAATTAAAGACTTCAAAAATTCATGGATTATTTAACTGATAAATATTGAATTTTAATTTCAAGTGGCAAAAAAGGTCTTGATTTAACTGTGCCTGCCGGAGCCCAGAAGAAGTATACAAAAGAATACATGTACAAATACAATCATGGAAGATGGCAAGAAAACAATCTTGTTAGGGTTAGTCTTTCTGCTCTTAATTAAAATCAGAACCAGAACTGAACAAGAGGTAAAATTATTCTGTAATTAGAAAAACCTAACCTTTACCTTCACTCAAACAAGAGTGTCCCATTATCCATACATCCAGGTGATTGAACAATCCCGGTCCTGTATTCAATAGGCAAGAAAACATGACAACACTGGATTTCTATACCATCCTAACGATGGCCATCATGGCCACCAAAGATTTTGAACCTCTTCAGTCCAGCAGGTGTCACTAGCGTACCAAGTATTCCTAAATGAGACAAAAATGCAGAATGATATTAGACTAATTAGAAACGATATACTAAGATGTTCTCCTCAACGTAGCCTGTATTTGACCTTAGGAGTGCAAAGACATTTGTGGAGTAAACGTCTACCTGTTTGATTTATCCCATTTACTGTGCAAAAAAAAAGAAAGAGCTGAGATGACATTGCAACATTACCAAATCTACGTACCTTGCGTTTGTTCATCTTAATTTGGCAAAAGGAGAACATTCCCACCAGTAAGTAAATGCCGGCTGCTATAAAACAGTTGTAGCCCACTTGATTGTAGAGGCTAAAGATGTTTTGGGGAGGATTCTTACTGAAAGAGGAATGGGAGAGATTTTAACATAACACTTTAGTGTCCTAAAGGAATATTTTGCTTAACAACTCCATTATACATAGCACCATGCAAGTTAGTAACATTTACTTAGCAGGTTTACACTATAAATGAGTTGGCTTTTTTACCGTGTAGGCTATTATGCTACTACCATCAGTAGCAGAAGTACAATACACTATCATCCCCATGTTAGAATTCTCTGTCATGTGATTTGGGTAGACAGAAGGTATTGTTCCATTGTGACTCAACGGTCACCAGGTTCTTTATTCAATAAAGCTTTTCCTCCACCAGTTTTTAATCCAAAGTATACCAAGCAGTTTGTGCAACGTAATGTAGGCTACGTGTTCCGAGGCCAAATTATTGCACACTGTAGGCTACACTGATATTTAAGACAGTATTTAGCTCGTCTGCACTTAAACCATTTTTCGTAGCAACAAATACAAATAAAATATACAAAGTTCGCTATCACATTGGTCACAAATATAATAGGCTACCCTATTTTGGATAGTTGTAGGAATGGTCACATAACTTACTCTCCCTTAATGTCCTCTTCTGTCATTGGAACATCCTCTAACAGCACTGCAGAATGCGTTCTGAAGAATATCCCCAACATTGCCTGAAGAAAAGGGATTGACACAATATTCATATTTAGAGTGAAGGCAGATACTTCTACCACTATCTTTCACAAATATAAGTTATTATGCCTATTTTAAAGTTTGTCTAGTAACTTACCAGCATGATGACACCCCAGATGCTAATAACAATCCCACAAGTGGCCAGCTTGGGACCGCAAATCAAAAATGCCATCGCTTAAATGTCAATTTAAATGTCTAAATTGATCTAGTGACTTTGGCCAAAGTTGTGGTTTTAGTTCAGAGAATGAAACAAAGACCGTTTACAACCAACGCTGTTTGGATCGAGGATCTAACTTCTGTCAGGTGACTGGAAGTTCCCACCGGAAAATGTGTGTTCAAGATTCCAAAAAGTCGCTATTGGTTTAAAACGTTCTTCGTATCTTCTTGACTCGTAGATATTCTTACCTTCATTGCATGATGTAAAACTTATATCACCATGTATTAATAAGAAGTTTTAACATAGGCACGTAGCTGCTAACCACAGGGGGAATATAGTTGCAACAGCTGCTATAACGTAGAGATTTTCCACCAAGGGAAGACAATGCGTTCGTGTATAAAGTGTTGGCTACTGTAACGCCTATTTAACTACCTTGCCAAGTCTAGAAATTTTAGCGGATGTTGCAGCAGTTGTAATTTATTTACGGCACTATACCAGCGGTTCTCTGAACCAAACAGTAAATGGGAGGTAGCACCCGTGTGCAATAGTATCTAAAAAAAATTTAATCGACAGTTTGTTGGGAGATTCTTCTAATTTTTGCCAGAGATTTCTCTTTTGCTCGATTCCGAAAAGACGAGTTTCGTATCTCCCTCTAATAAAGATAGGCTCTGACAATTTGACGCGAGGACCATTTTGGCCAATCGGCTGACTGGGGGTTTCGGCGGGGTGTTGACTTCCGCTTCATCGGGGTCCTCGTTGTGTTGTTAGATTGCGGTGTTTGCAACAATAAAATAATAAAATAGCATCATCATTATGACAATGTATCAGGCGTTTAGAATGTTCAATTTTGTGCAAGCACGTACACTGAAATTGTAGGACACTGCTAATTGATGCAGATATTTTGTTACGTTGACTGCAAAGTAGCATATAGTTGTCGTTCAGATAAGTAGAGAAAATGACTTCAGCCTCCACTAAAGTAAGTCATGAACGAGTTATTACGTTGCTGTGTTGATTGTAGATGCGGAGTTTACGCAAAATTGTTTTAAAAAATGCACATAGCAATCTAGCGTTAACGTCGAAATGGCAAGCAGCAACTGGGAATTAGGGTTTTTCACATGTAGTGTTTTGTTGTTATTTCATTGCTTCTACGTTTTCAGCTTTATACTAATAACATAATACAACATATACATTAACTTTACAAACGGCCTAGTGTATAATTTTACTTTGGAATATAGGCTGCATAGATAAACATACATAAATAAGTAACAGTATGCAGAAACATTATGGTTCTGTTTTATCATTTTCTGTGTTTTAGTATGGACTGTGTGTGTGTGTGTGTATTCTCAGGTTGGCGAGATCTTCTCCGCAGCAGGAGCTGCCTTCACCAAGCTGGGAGAGCTCACTATGCAGCTACATCCAGTGGCAGACTCCAGCCCTGCAGGGTAACACAAAAATGCACACACAGGGCCGCAGGAAGATGCTTTGAACTGGTGTTGGTGATGAAGTGTCCGCACTGTGTTGTGTAGTAGGCCTACACAGCCTATAGAGGCTTTTTAGTTTCCAATATTACTTATTATCGTCAATTAAAAAAACACTTTTGCTGACACACTAAACACATTACCAATCTGCGTTCAGTTTTGTTTTTGCTTTATTGATGCAACACGTATGCATATATTTAATGAAGATCTTATGGAATGATTTTATTTTCTATAAAATATAAGTAAACAAAGGGATTCATAAATCCTGCCAAAGTCGTACACGAACACACACATATAACCACAAACGCACACAGATCATGTCCTTTGCAATGAAAAAAAGACTGTTGATTGTGTCTTTTCAACACTTGATTTTGTTGTGTAGCGTTCCAAGAACTTGAGGCCGTATTCACAAAGAATGCTAAGGCTACAAGTAGCTCCTAACTGGCCGATTTAGGAGAAAGTCCTAGGGGGCATATCGCTCCTACATTTTTAGCAAAAGTAATTCACAAACCATTTTAAAATTTAAAAAAAAAGTTCTCTCCTTAACCGGAGAGAAGTTAGGGGTATTCAAGAGTACTCCTAAGTAACAAAGAGTAAATCACAAACTGTCTTAAACATTATCCACTTTGTAATCGGTTCAACGTTTTAGAAAGTTTGAATGGAATTGAGCTCATCAGAAGGTATCACCTCAATCGTGAGTATGCTTTTAAGAACAGTAGAGCTAAAGCACAATTTAACCAATCCAATAACAGGCGTAGCGATCCTGACTCTGAATTTCCTTTTAATAATGTTGTTCCTTTAAAGAGAAAGTTGGCATTCATATCAACAATGTAAACCCCGCCCTTTCTCTTAGCTTAAGAGTTCTCCCTGTTCCTTATAGAATGCCTACCAAGGAAATGCCAGTATATTCATTGCAGCAGAGGAAAAGATGGTGGAACCATTGATAAAATCCGAACTAAGAAGGAACAGCAAATGATAGAAGAGTTGAAAAATTCTCAATGGCACCATGCGGAAACATATTATTTTATATGTAACTTTATTAGCTGCGTCTTTAGTGTTATTTTCTATTCTCATTAACTGCTTGTTGAATTCAGTGCTGATACATTTCATTCAGCCTAGCAACATGCACTGCACCCAACCCAAACAGAGGACACTTCACGTGGGAAGCATGGAAAAAAAACACACAACATTGTTGACCAATTGTAGGCGAGGGCGCTTTGAGAGGGTATACTGCGTTTTTCTGAGTGGTACTGCACTACGGTAGGAGAAGGCAAATACAGTGTTCACACAGCAGTCAAGACAATTGCTGTTTCACCTAATGGAACAACTGAAACTAGTTTTCTAGAGAAGTATACCGTGGGCTTAAAAGTTGCTCTCAGCAGATTCAATAGATTTGAAGAGTCAACTGATTTAAGAGGACTCCCAGTAAGATCAAATGCTTTGTGAATACAGCTCCAGATCTATAATCAGTTTTTTTTTGGTGGTTGTGTTTTACAACTGGGGATGTGGTCTGTGGACATTTGACAGTATAGCTGGTCTACAATGAGCCAATCACAACACAGTTGGGGAATTACAGCAATACTGCAGAGGTTTTCAAACCCTTTACAGCCACGACCCGCAAAAAGAAATTTATTTTATTACAATTAGATTTAGGTAATTTAGCAGATAGTATAACATAAATCATAAACATAAATACATAAACCACTACGAATAAAACGAACCTAAAGAAATGTAAATATATTTATATTTTTTTTATATATAAAAAAAAAAAAAGCATCCTGTGAACGTTTAGGGTTCCCGACCCACACGTCGAAAACCACTCACCCCACTAATAGAATGGCTTTTCTCCAGGATAATGGTATGTTTCACCAATTCAAATAGTGAACCATTAATCTCCAACTGGAGTCCTCTTTATAAAATGGCAACATTTTCATAGGCCTAGAGATTTAAAACTGACGATCATCTGCTGCCTCATGTTGTGTGTTTACTGGGCCTTATCTTTTCCCTCCATCTCAATTTCTCTTCAGTGGTCAGATCAAGACTACAGGGAAGAGGAAGCTGTATGATGAAGGCGGCATGCCTATCTCCTCAGACGTGGCCAAGAAGGCCATCAAGAAAGCCACTGCTTCTGTCGCTGTGGCTGCTCAGGACACCCCAACTGTCATCTCTGTGCCAACAGCTCGGGTTGCTGTTACGACAGGCCTCCAGGGCCCCGTCTCAGCTCAGCCTCCCATGAAGAAACAGAAAACGGCAGGTAAGTGGAATGTGCTAGTTACAGAAACCAATGGAATGGAGTGGGCTGAATCATGTTAAAGGAACTACAATGATTTTTGCAGAAGCGATAAGCTTCCCCAGAGGAAAGGCATTTCTCATGTCTCCCATTCCCATTGTCTCATTGTCCCGAAGAGCTACCTGAAATCTCTGGAGGGAGAATAGTTGTGACCACCGGCGGCGCCAGGGGGGGTCTTGGGACCCTCCCAAAAAATGCCTTGACCCCCCATTTGACACCCCCACCCCCTTCCTGATTAAAAAAAAAAAAATATATATATATATATATATATATATATATATATATCCGGGATAAAGATTTGAAAATGTTTGTTTT
>JAODLI010005124.1:0-28785 GCA_027575585.1 Percopsis omiscomaycus | reverse complement strand
AAGAAGAGTCTGAGGTTTTGTGAATGTAGCTTGAAAATTGGGTTTTGTGTTCACAGTTAAGAGAAAAGGAGAGCAGCGTTCAAGAAATGTGTCTTAGCAATCGAGAAAAACTGTAATACTATCACTTTGGATATAAGCGTCTGCTTGGTGATGGAATTGTAGTTATATATCAGTTATGGTGACATAATGCCGTTGATGTTCAATATTGTTTATGCCTGAAAACATTGCATGGTACAAAGAGTATCAGAATGAGGTACAAATTCCAAAATGTTAACCTAGATGGATCTTTGGATATTGTACTACTGTATATAGAATAAGTACAAGGTGAATAGTGAATGAGTGAGAAAGAGTGTGATTTAGGACACAGCCTAGGTTATATTATAGATTGAGGTACAAAATGTGTTGCTTTCACTCCGAGGAAGGTCCAGTTCATTTGCCGTCTAAACACTTCCTACCACCTTCATCAATTTCAATAAAGTCTGCTCAACAACCCCACCAGCTTCCCATTATTTGTGTTGTAACGGGGGGGAGGGGCGAGTGCAGGCAGCAGCCAGGTAGTGGCGTTCTAACGAGCTGTGCTCGTGTTTTGAATGTTTCCAAAACCAAATGCAAAGTGCCCTTTGGCGAAACATAGGATACCTCACACAACGTTACGGTTCAACAGAAAACAATGACCTAGTGCTGCCGCTGAAACTTAAATAGTCCAACAGAAGATTAACGAATAAGCAGCACCTGTGAGGAGTTATCCCCCGCAGGTGCGCAGCCAAGAGGGACGGCACGACGCGTGTACGGGGACCAGTGCCCGCGGATCGGGACACAGGTAGGGTACAAACAACAGTTTTTCATCAAACTCTCAGCCGTCAAAGTATTTTATACGGGCCAACCATTTCCTGGAAAAACACTGTTCGGCACTTGAAAGGGCAACACTTTTAAGTGATAAAATATGACCCCGAGTGGATTGGGATGAGTTGATGTGGGGGGAGTTGCAGAGGATTTGTCAAAACTCCGCGTTTAACCAAGCCTGGGCTTTGGGTATCTATTACTGTTTAGAGGCCGGCAGCAGGCCTTGACAGCAATCTGTCTTGTAGGAAGAGATGGATGTGACCTGACATAACTGACTAATGAAAACTTCTCCCCACACTGACTTTGCCTAGGGACAGTGCATTGTTGCGATAAAGAACAATGTAGCAAAAAGTTGAAATGATAATGATCAATAACTTATACTGGCTCAGTAACAATTTTAAGGAATGATGTGGACTTGTTTATTTTGAGACATTTTAATTGGTCTATGCTGCTGAGAAATCACAATTTGTGATGTTAATTAAAGAGAGTGAAACTACAGTTTCACAAACAGTTTCATTCTCCTGCATTAAATAAAGTGAAACTTTTTTGTAAAAGTATTTAATATGTATACTGGGTGAATAAAACATTGTGATAAATGCAGTGAAAATATAACTCTGATTTATCTATTTATGTGCCTCGCAAGCATCACTTATGCCAGGCTCATAACAGGTTCCTTTTGAAATGATTTCACTGTCGCAGACAAATTTCAGGCAACGTCAAGACTTCAGATAAAGCAGTGTTAATACAATCTCTGCCTTATTGGACTGTTTCAGAAATATTAAATTATCAACAATGTCATTTTAAATACCACACTGCAAAGAGCCAATGTTGTGAGCTCTCTGAGGCGGACGCTTCCTTATCAGGAATAAAAAGGACAATAGTAAATACTATACTATGATATACTTTACATTATTAGTAAACGACTATAAACTAATTGCAAAACTAGTTATGGAGAATCTAATAGTTCTATAGAAATCGATGGAACTGCAGTATCCACCAGCCTGTAATGTTTCATTGTGATACAATCTTTGACAGGCCACTTATGTGGAGGGCTCCGGAAATTATGAATATAGTGACCTTCAAGCCACCTACTGTATGACAAACACTGTAGCTGGTAAATGAAAGATATGTTTGACTATTTGTCTTAAAGTCGCTGGTGTAAAGCCAGCATCAAACAGAAAATAAACTACAAGGTTTTCTTGATTATGTCAGTGACCCAATTTGTAGCATTAGCCTATTCTACAAATAAATAACAAAACAATAATATTGTGTGACAAAATTGTCATACTCTTTGTAAAACCCCACGAGAAATGAGAAAAGATGAGAACAGCTTGGAACGAAGTACAGTTCAAATATTTATGCCGGTAAGTTTAAACTAAAAACTTTTACCTCACAGATTTGCTCCAATTCCATCTTACAGACAGACACCCAAGAGTGGGAGGGAGAGAGAGTGAGAGAGAGATACTGAGATACAGACAAAGTCAGGGAAAAAAGTAGGTCTCCTGAGTGTGTATCTGAACACTGGAACATAAAAGAGTTTTGAGATCCCTCAGGCTAGTTGCTGGCATGGCAGGATGCTTCAGCTTGGCTATAAATGCACCAAGAGAGGAAGGCTTGAAGGCACTTCCAACAAACAATCAACTATAAATTTGGCAAAACCTATACACCAATAAATCTCTGCCTGGGAAAGAGCTACACTTGAACCATATCCAGAACGTATCACATGTCAGATATGTGACATTGTGACTAAAACTGCAGATGTTGTTTATGCAGACTATAAGCAAAACTCATAATATTGACAAAATAATAATTATGTCTATAGCACTAGAACTGAAAAGCTCTTGTCTTCCGGGGGGGGGGGAGGTATTTTAATAATTAACTGTTATCTAAGTATCTGTTACAGATACTATGATATTAGTCTTAACAAGGCACAAATTTTGGCCCAAACCAAGATTTATGTAAGCAAGTACTAGTTATGAAAGCTGTCAGGCTTCTTAAAATGGTCGCTGCACACGCGGTGCGTTTATTTAACGGACCATCGTATCAATGGCTGTTGAAAAAAAAAGCAACCGTCACATTCTTCTGAATTTCATCCTTTAGAATATCAAATAATGTCACCTTACACGGTCTTTTAGCACATCATGGAACAGAACGTTCTGCTCTCGTCGACATGGCTTCAAGTTTGATGACAGCAAAATGAAAAGCTATCTCGGTAGCTAGCTCCACTAAGCAGGTGTGGGGTGTGGCACGAGTTGCGATCAATAAGTATAAGTCTAAAATAAGTAAAATGACAAAAATGTATATTATCAGGCTATATATATATATAAAAAAAATATGGAACTATGGACGTGAGAGAAAAAGCTGTTTTCACACAACGTTGCCCTTGCTATTTTCACCTGACAGCAGGGCTCTACAGTGCTCCATATATTCCACTCGGATATGTGAGTGAAAACATAGGATGAGCGGCAGCAGCTGGGACCCTCAGGAGGAAGTTGGCCCACGCTGCGGCAACCTGACCCCAGGCTCGACTGAGAAGTCAAGCCTGGGGTCAGGTTGCCGCAGCGTGGGTTCTCCAGCGACCGGACCATGGACCGACTCTAGCGGCGAGGACTCTCAGGCGGCCGCACCATGGACAGGCTATGGCTGTGTTGACCCTCCGGCGTCCCCTTTTCACCGCGGGTTGACCCCCGACATCCTGGCACGTCTCCACACTCGGCAGCTCAAGGAGGTCAGCGGGGCCCCGGTCGGAGTCCGAGTTGGGGCTAGCGAGTCGTGCGTGCGTGACCGCCATTACGCCACGCGGTGCTGACGTGACAGGGTATCTGGAGAGGCAGAGGGGCAAACCCATGGAAGGTGCATCTCCTCAGTCTGGAGATGCACGAACCATCCCTCACACGGGGCATTCGAAGGGGCGTTCGACAAGTAAAACTAAGTTTTATTTTAGTTTTATTTGATGTCTCTAGGTCATACGGGTCCTGAGGTATTACAAATTAAGATTTCAGATGTTGACTGTCCCTAAATAGCCTCTGTAGTATTGTGGCGATGGAGCGCCATGGAGCGATAAACGCCGCTGTAGTCCGCTTGTCAGTGCCAAATGTCTGCAGGCAAATATCTGTTGAATATCCAATATCCAATACATATCTAACTTCACCTGGGCACCCATCACCTCTGAACATGCCAGCATGATGCTAGTCTATGGAATAAACACAAAAACATTAATAGCATGGTGTTCTCTGTCAGCAAGAATGCAGCAAGAATGTATTTTAACCAAGGTCATTTCAATGTTTTCTATACAGATATATATTAGCCTACAGTATGTAGCCTACATGTTGAACAGCATAATTCATTTTCTAGCCTTTTCGAAGCCATATTATTATTATTATAGGAAAATTATAGCTCTCAATCTGCTTTTCAAGTCAGCTTTTACGACCTGTGTTTATTTCTCTGGATTTTACAAAGTAAACAGTGAAATGAGTAGATCCCCAATATCCGGCTGGAGACAGTAGTCGCGTGTCTCAAAAACGTTTTTAAAAAAACCTGCTGCCGTCTAAATTTAGCGCAGAGAAATATATTTATATCCTCACGTTCTAGACTGTCACGCACCCTCATCTCCCCTTCCCCCTTCTCTTTTCTCTCCTGTCATCGCCCTTCCTCGTTTCAGCTTGTTTTCTTTCTCATCCTCTCTCTCTCTCTTTCTCAGCAAATTTTGCACTGGTTGTTTTCCTGTTTCTGTCTTGCCTTTCTCACTTTCTCACTTTACATCTATTTATTAAGATGCCCCCCCCGCCCCCATCCCTTTCTCTCCGTCTGTTTCTCGACCTCTCAATCCTGTTTATTTTGCGGGGGGGTTGTCAGGTGGGCTGGTGTGCTGTCTGTCAGTGACCCCTGGTGCTGATAGCACTGTGTGCAATTGGCATTCTAACAATGCTAAGCTAATGAGCCTGAGCTAAACTAATGAAAGATGATACAGTAAAAACCTGCGCTTTGAAAATACTCCTTTACCCTTATTAAATAAACACGCACACAAAGGCAATATATATATAATGCTTAAGCTAATACTAACTGAGTGGGGGAGGGCGTTAAGGTTAAAATACCCAATGTTGCTGGTACTAATGGAGCTCAAAATACCTCTTCAGGTAATGAAAAATACATGGCCTGCTTTGAAAGGAAAAGCTTATGGTTCTGTTAGAAGAGCACCATCGACATTCAAGAGGCTTTACAGCACTAGATGACACTGATATCATTAGGCCTGCGGTCAGACCATACTGACAGTAATGAACAGTGACAGCACGTCTAAAATCCCTCTGTGCATCAGGAGCATCATCAGATCTTTAATTTAAACATATTACTGTATGTTACCTCTGTAACTATTAGTAGGCCGGAACATTTTTGAAAAATCATGGAGATGAGAAAAATAATAATGATACAAAGTCAAAGCCAATTTACTCATTTAAGTTCCCACATACCCAAATACGGCAACACTTTACAATGCATGAATAAGCGTTCATTAATGCTTTAACTAATGCATGAACAATCTTAAGTAAATTTATAGGTCATAAGGAACTAAGCAGTAGTGCTTAACATAACCGTTAATGAGGAGTCTATCTGATTAACTGATTAACTCACTCATATGATTTACTATTAAATCTGTCATCATGGATCAATTCCTATCAATATCAGGCATTAATTAATACTGTGAGTTCATGTGTTGATTACCACAATACGTGGAAGCCATGGATTTTAACTTACAGCCATCTGCAACTGAACTCAGCCACTGTAGACCTACCAGATGAACTGGGAATTCCAGGATTAAAGCGGCACACGGAGAACAAGCGACCGGGTACCGCCATTTTATTAATGGCTGTCAGTCATTAACATTTTGGTGCTTTGAGATTTTCGTTCAGCACAACTTACCTCTCCTTCAAACGCTTTCCCTGACATAGTAGTCACTGTGCAACTGAGCTCAATAGGCTTTAACTAATAATGAGTCAGTAATGCCTCACCAAGTAAAGTCATAACACAATGATATATTCACAAAGCATTAGCTAATTATTAATAAAAACAGGCTTTAGTTTCTAGACCTCTACATTGGAGTTGCCTGTAGACCCAGTACGTATAAATTAGCCTAAGCTGGTGTTCAGTGTGTTGAAGGCTATAGCTACCAGGATCCATCAAACAGTCATATCCCTCCTGTTCTTAAACCCATGTCCCTGGCTATGACCACCAGTCGGTGTATTTGTGAAAAAGGGCCCCCCCATTTGTTTTCTCTTTAATATTATAGTTTTGCCAAACCTTTGAGTTTTGTAGTTCATAAGAATTCCCATGGCTTCCTCTGTTAAATAAGTTATTCCACCTTCCACCAGAATAGTTAGTTTGTGCGCAGGACTATAAGTGGTCCTTGCACATACAACAGAGATATACTGCAATCAAAGGTCGCCAGCTGTGTCAAAAACATTGTTTGTTTCCAGAAAGTGTATCCTACCAGTCCGCGCAATAGCGTATGTGTTTCGCCAGTACATCTGAACCAAAGACTGTAGCTAACATGACAATATATATTTACAAGTCATTACCTAATAGTGACTTGCCACACCAAATAAAGTGATGACATGGTTCGAGCCCCAGAGTTGGCCTACCTGTAAGCATCATTGAGCAAGATGCCTAACCCCTATCTGCTCCATGTAATAGCACCATGTAATTGTAAGTTGTTTTGGATAAAAGCATCTGCTAAATGACCTAATTGTAATTGACTTGTCATTACCTAATTACTAATGACAAGTGTATGTCAGTGTATGTCAGTGTATATGTACATGTTTATACACATACTGTGTGGATTGGTGGATCGAGACTATACTTGCAATAATATAACATTTTTGTTAAACCCTTGACTCCAGCTTCCTTACCTCAATATAAATCTCTACATAGTTCTACATAGGTTAAGTCTCTGCTGGTAGTAGCCTACAGTATATACTTTCAAGTTACCTAAATCTCTCAAATTCAAATAATTATGGGTTTAGTGACCACAAATGTAAACAAGGAATTCCCTAGGTTCAGTATACAAAAACACCAACCATGAAACTAACAGTATGTGTTGTGAAAGGTATATCTACACAGGAAACTGATGCGACAACTACTGGATGTGATCAACTCCCATGTTAAAGCAGGAATTATACTTTGCGCGTCTGGGTCTGTCGAAGCAAGTGGAAGTTCCAGCAGCTTTTATTCATTGCAAACCTGCTTTTTAGTGGTTCTTGGTCGACCAGGCTTGGGCTCTGGTGACAAGGCACAGTTTGCGTCTCTGCATTTTTTTACCTACATTTATTTCCCCCAAACATATTTATTTTTGTCTCTCTTTTTTACATGTGTCTGTCCTTTTTAAATTTCTGCCTCATTATGCAAATGAGGAGGGCTGCCTTCAAGAGGGCTGTCGCTCAATGCCTACATTTATTTTCTGGTGCATTTAAGCACTTTTTTAATATATACATTTTTTTTTTAATTTGGGCAGCTTTGGGCCTCTATAAACTGTGTGGCCACACTGTAACCGTTTGCTTATGGGTTGGACCCCAGAAGCAGATTCAGACTCCGGGACAAGAGATTGAAGTTGTTTTATTTTCCGTTCGGGCCCAGGGAGTGGGTGAGACAATGCGGTGTGGCGGCTACCCTGGTGGTAGCGGATGGGACCCGGTGGTGGAGGGTTTGAGGCAGGCAAAGGTAGGCTCAGTTAGGTAGCTGCTAGAGACTTTCAGCCAAGTTACAGCAGTACGTCAAAATGAGAGTTTTTCACTGGAGTTTCAGCCTGGAGCGTTACCACATGGAGTGTGGAAAACAATCTGGCAATGAATGAGTGAAGAGCCGGGTTTCTTATACTGAGCTTGATGAATAATGGAAGTCAGGTGTGTCCGGTGATGAGTGTAGAGCCACGCCCCTGCTGATGAGCACGCACACACTGTTAGGGGTGACGTGTTGACCCAACACACACAGAAACACCACAGCGAAGCAGGAGGTAAAATGAACGAGAATGCTTTATTCTCGGAAAAAACAAACAAAAATAGGAATAACGAAAGCGGCTCAGCCTGCGGGTTCACTCCGGGAGAGCTCGGTGAAAACGATGATGAAAACAGGAGACGTCGTCCGTAGGAAACTCCAGAGCACGGTCTGCAGACAACAAAGACGAGAGTAAGATGATGTATCGCACAACGGTACAGGTTAGAACGAGGCAACGAGTATAACGACTACCGTCGAGTGGAAACAATAATCCGGCGTCGGTGTAGTCTCCTGCCCCGGCTTAAATGCGCTGTAGGTTGCAGGGCTAATTGGCCACGGCCGGATGGTAATCAGGCCGGTGTGGCCACGCCCTCCCACACCTCCTGACAGGGAGAAGACATACAACGACCAAAAACACACAACATACAACAGACAAACACCCTAGCCCCGTGACACACACACACACTCAGGGGAGGAGACACAGGGAAAACCAACAGGAAACACAGGAATTCCTAAAACACAGCCCGGGCAGTGACACACACAGCTTAATCTACACGAAACATCTGTTTTGGTTTGGGAAACAGGATAAAATAAACCATATTGCCTAGCCTCTCAGGATACCTCGTATCTACCCCATGCACATCATATTTTCAACTTAGAGTTGTAAGCTCAAGATGTGTGAATGCAGGTATTGCACTCAAAATAGTGCAGGTAATGCACTCAAAATAGTGCAGGTATTGCACTACTGACTCATGTCCGAGGGGCGGGACTTAGAGATAGGTGAATTGCAACATCTGTAGATGAATATAGTTGTGGTGGTGGCCGGTGGTGGAGTTTGAATGAGAAAATAATTGATGAATTTTGAAAGATGTAGTCATTGAATGCATTTTGGGCCAAAGCAATAAAAAAATGATCCACAACAGCAGACTATGCAGAAGAATATTGAATGCATGTAACCAACTGTAATTCCAAACACAAAAAAATGTACCCTCTATTAGTTCAACATATGGTAAAAGACTGGGCAAGTCTGCAGCACTTTTCAAAAGCAGGTCCTGTATGTTAATAATTCTTTGACTGCAGCATGCTGACATCTGTCTACTGAGTTGTGCTGTAGCAGAGATGGCATGAGAGAGTTTAAGAATCTGGCTGTGGTGCTTATCAGACCGAAACTGGCTTCTAGTCTGTCAATGGACTGGCCTCAAGCTCCCCAGGAATGTGTGTGCGTGTGTGTGTGTGTGTGTGTGTGTGTGTGTGTGTGTGTGAGTGTGTGTGTGTGTGAGAGAGAGAGAGTCAGAGTCTGTGGAGCAATGTGATACAAAACAAATGTTATGTTTCAGATCTGTTTACTGCTGTTAGCACACAACAGTATAGTGTTTTCTCTGTGCTCATTTACTGTACCAACTTTCACACACAAGGAAGAATTTAATGGCTTTCATTTAAGATGCTGGAGTTATGTGTAAACATACTAACAATTGCAGAAGTTTATATGCCTTATGGCATATCGTGGGTTGTGCTTTTGCTTGCATCCACTTGTTGAACCTGGCCAGCACAAACAGCTCTTAACCCTCAACAGACAGACAAAACTAAAGATACTAATCTATTTGGAGGAGATGTGAGACAGGCAACACATTTTCCAAAGCAGGCAGTAGAGGCTGCTTCAGCTTAGTTTTAAGATGTTGGTCGCTATTTAATCACTGTTCTAAATTTCATTTTGTATGATGTTAGGCGGCAGAAAATATAAAACATTTGTCTACCTTAAGCAGACGGCAGAACATCGACGTTGGACTTTCAGAAGTCCAAAAATGTTAACCACCAAAATAAGAATCCATTCTTTTGGTATTCTATGTGCAAAAAAAGGAGAAAAGACGGTTTTAGATAGAATTCCCCAAACAGAACACCAGTCTTTAAATGGTCTCATAAAATTATCTTCTTGAGACAGGGCTAGAGACCTCTAATCTCAATGATATAAAGAGACTATTTCAAAAAGGAGTGAAGAATTATACAGTAGGGGTCAAAATGGCAGGTTTTTCTCAAGTCTTTCCTCCCTTGCAAAAAGTGTTCAAACACCATATATATCTACATGTTGACGTTTTTTAAAAGGTAAGAGAAAGACAGAACATTATACAACATGATAAGATAGACTGTATTATGTTGTATTATCTGTGCATAAAAGCAATAATTCAGGTTCCTGTGAGAGAATGAAGAAATGAAGAGAAATTTAAAAGCACTGGTTTCATGGAAACCAGGTCTGTTGGGTGTGGTTGCCTCAACTTTGCCTCAACTTAGTTAAAGGGGCTGTTAGTGGGATTTTAGAGTTATAAATTTAGTGTAATTTCTTAGTAATGCCATAGACATCCGTCAGCTATCAGTGAGTGAAATGCTCTGTGAAAATATCTGCTCTGGTTGATAGCCCCTTCCTCTGTATAAGTCGCCCGGAAGAATTCTGACCAATCAGGGCCTATTTTCTCTGGTCCGGCATATCTACCTTGCCTGTCAATCATATGAATATGCGCACACAGCTCAATGGCGCTTCGCAATGGCAGACCAATGGGCTCCAGAGGGAGGGGGTGTGTTTTTGGTTTGTTGATTTCCAAAATCTTGTTTTCTTTTGTTCTTTTTTAGCTAGCTCTTGTTTCAACTCTCAAATCCTACCTACAGCAGCTTTAAATACTTAAATACTGGGAGCAGAGCTATATGAAAAAGTAGAGTTCCAACATCCCTCTGGCAATAATGTGTGTGTGCACTTGCAAACAAGTTAAACAATATGACCTTCATGAAGATTAAAGGCTATTTTTAAGTCTGATCAGGTATGTATTTCCATATATAGTTAAAATATAGTTGTTTGAAAACACTTGAAAATACAAATTGAGTTTTGATACTGTATCTTACACCACCTCTTTAAACCTACTGCATGTTTTTCATCCTGTGATCAGTAGGAATCCCTTCAAATGTGAAATAGCTACATCTTCCAACACAAACTGGGTTGGCCGTTCCAGTTAGAGATTAACGCAAGCACCGCCTGGCACTGGAATAATCCTCAAGAAAGCTTTAGACTGACTAAATCATGTTGGGGAATGAGACAGTGAAGATCTGATAACAAGGACTCTCCTGGGCTTCCTCCTGCTAAACTGCTGCCAGCAGAGGCTTGGTCGGGGAGATATCATCAAGACCACAGTGAGACAATGAGTGCGCAGAGACAATGATCCCCCACAAGACCCTGATGTGTTCACCAGATGTGCGTGACTTTTTCAAAGTACTTCTGAACTGAACTGAAGATGTGTTTAGTGGACGCTCCCTGGACCCATGCTTTGCTGTAAGACATGGTCTCTATATCTTGTTATGGGTACAGGGTCGCACTATTATAAAGGTCAGTAACTGGCTTGAATAGGCTTGCTTTATTGACACGACCATAAGAAATTGCCAAAGCACACAAAACACATCCATATAGGCTACATAAGGGTAAATTTAAAAACTAATTTGTTCTCTCTTTTGTCACACAATGTTAATATTTACATAAATGAGTGTTGTCCAGTGACAACAAACAGCCCCGTCAGGGCAGGCGATAGTCATGATGCAGGTCATTATGAGCTGCTGCAGCCAGCTAAGCCAGAATGCATAGAAGAAAAGGTATTTATTGTAACAACCGAGGCCAACACCCCTCCTCAATCTAGCTCGCTGGTCTACTAACCACCGGCGACCAACTAACCAACGACTGTCCACAATCCTATCGCAGTGTCGCACCTCAGCAGCACAGCTCCACACCTGTGCTGCATTCCCTCACCCCCCCCCCCTCTTCGCTGTCTATAAAAGCGGGAGGGTGAAGGAGGGAAGCTGTCGGTTATTGTGTTTTCATGCTGCTGCCTGTTCCGCTTTTGAGCTTTTGTGAATTACTCTATTAAATTGGCGAGCATTTGAGCACTCTTCTAAACTGTTCTCTCGCATACTGCCTGTTTTCTTCTGCACCTGCACTCGTCAGCCAGCAAGGCTTAACATTTATGTGCATGCGTGTGTGAGAGAGAGATAAACTTGAAAAATATATTTATATGATCATATAGATCATTGTGAAATAATAATAGTAATAATAGTAATATATTTATTATAAACCTACCAATTCCGATCACCCTTTAAAAAAAAAAGAAAAGACAAGCCCCAGACCAACTTGACTTAGCCCCTAATCTTTTCAATAGCTAGAAACTCCCCTGAGAAGAAAGAAGACGAACGCTAAACCACCCAGCCTTCAGCCATGATCCTGCCGGGATCCCAAAACACCCACAGCCGCTGTCAGCTGTGCACCCACGTGGCCAAGGACTGCCGTGTTTGGAGAGCCCGGAGCCTGGCCATCATTAGAGTCCCTTCTGATGTCACACTGGCTTGCTAACCACCATCACACACTGGAAATTCTGAGTTAAGTAAAGTTTACTTAAAAATACGGGGGAAACCGCTTACCTATGGAAAAGTAAGTAAAGTAACTTAACTGTGTCAAGTTGTGTATGGTAATTTTGTGTATAAAACGTGTTATTTTGAGTAAGCTGTACTTTTTTAATGATGTGAGCACTTATATACCTCAGTATAGTAAAATTAAGCTGTTACAACTCTAAAGCTATGAGTAACATTAACTTGATATTTTTTGCCAAACCAAGTGAGCATTACTTGAATGTTGTAATAATCAACACTTATTGTATCTTAGTGTAGTGAGCCTTCTTAAAGTTGAAAGAACTCAAGAAGAACAAGTGACAAACTTAATATACTGTGCGTTTATAAGCATTACTTATTTTTTCTAAGTAAAATGCACTTAATATACCTAAGTGTAGAAAATAAAAACTCACAAAACGGTGGTTCCAAAAAGCCTTATATATTTTTACAAATATCAATACACAACAGACGAAAAGTTAAGATTACATATACAGCATTTAGCAGATGCTTTTATCCAAAGCAACATACAATTAGTACATTTGTCAACAATTACATGGTGCCATTACATGGAGCAGATAGGGGTTAGGCATCTTGCTCAAGGATGCTTACAGGAAGGCCAACTCTGGGGCTCGAGTCCAACACCTAGACAACTAGACCATCCTGCCCCCCAAGTATGAAATTGACTCATACAATTTTATAATTTAGCAAACGCTTTTATCCAAAGTGATTACAATTACAACTTACAATTTACAATTCCATGGTGCAGGTAGGGGTTAGGCATCTTGCTCAAGGATGCTTACAGATAGGCCACCTCAGGGAATTGAACCCACGACCTTGCCTAGACCACTAGACTATCCTGCCCCCCTATTAACACTGATGACGCTCTTCATACAATAAGAACATTGAATAAAGGCTGAACATGACCTTTTATTTTAAATCCTAATTCACTTTACATTGAAATACACTACAGAGAGTAAGCAGTGTGGCTGAAAGACATGGAAGCAAAACAATTTAATTTTAAATTAATATTTAACACTATTGGACGTTGTGTTTTTAAATAATTAATTATTATATCAGTGTACAGTATATGCCTTGTTTCTGTCCTTCCGCAAGTTTTCCTGAATTGCCATAGAGCACAGGCTTGAATGGTGCATTTGTAAACATATTTATATCAGTTTTTTCTATGTTTTTGCATATCTGAGACCCCCCTTTTACCCTTTCGACTGTCGTAGTGATACCCACTGGTGCTAAGTGTTTTCGCTCTCCTCTGGAGTAGTGCTCAGCACATTTCTGCATAATGGCCATGTAACCCCTATGTAGGCCGGGCTAAAAGCCTGGGTCTCTAAAATGTTTCTAGGTTCTAAGAGGAGATTGGCTATCATATAAATTACTTATATGACTTATTGCTTAAACTGTAAAATTACATTTTGCCTGTTACTTAAGTTGGTGTGATAACACAAAATTACTAGTCAAAAACGTCTCCAACTACTAAATAAATGTTAACTTGAAAATCCACATCTAACTGAATTAGTAATATATGTTAACTTGACTTTTTAAGGTAGTTCAGCGCACGGGAGTTAACACTTAATTACTTATTGCATTAGTTATCAAAAGGAAATCACATAGAATAGCCTACATGTGTGAGAGTTCAGAGATACAGTAGTTTTTGGGAACTGGGGTGGCTCGTTTCCCATGCTTTGTCTGAGGGGAGTACCACAGTCTCAGACTTTGAAAACTCCTGCTGTAGATGACACAAGAGTGTATGTTGTACTACTTAAAAAAGGTCAAAATTAACAGTCCAGCTTTAATACAACTGATTCATATGACCCCAGGTTAGAGCTTAATCAGCAAGTAAAACTCACTTCATTACATAATCTAGCTGCTTATGATATATAGGCGATAATATGCGTCAGTGATGTGGTAACCTTGTCTTTGTTCAATGACATGGTAACCATGTCTTTGTTCAAATGTCCTCTGATGTTCGATGTAACATCTCTTCTGTCCCTCCACTAACTCCACTCGATGCCGACTGGTTTTCCTTGCTCTTGTCAGGGTGTTTGCATTTGAGTGATATAGTAGTCCCCTCAGCTTTTGCATTTGATGCATGCACATGCTTTAGGCATTTTGTCAGTAGTGTGTGTCCATTCAGTGGTATATTCTCCAATAATTAAAAATTGTGGTGTGATTGGTTAAATCAGAAAAGACTCTTAAGAACACCATTGCCCAAATGTTTAATTTTATGTATTTATATGTATTAAAAAATGTAGGTGACATTTGAATCAGTCGATGAATAGAATGAATAAAAATTACAAAATAATGTTCTCTTCATAGTTTCTACTCTAAATATGAGATCCAATCAAAGATTTTCTGACTCTCCTTGTAGATTCCTCCACACTACTAGAACAAAGACGGTAAAAACTGTTTCTGCTTTCTTTGAACTCTCTTGTAGGCTATAGATGACGAGAACACATTTACAAAGGGGATGACAATCGGCATTGTGATGGTGAAAGACTTTCTTGATGTGTTGGTGGTCCTTGAGGAAGAAGTGATTCTCTTGGATCTAAAGGACATCCTGAATGCCTTTGCCATACTGATGGTCAACATAGACTATCCAAGGGAACTTAGGTACACCATCATCCAAAAGGTCCTCATGAACATTGGTGGAGGACAGTGTTCCTCACTTGTGCATGTTTAAGAAATAGACTTCTGCAAAAAAACATGTAAGGTTGTGCTCTGATGACCGAGAGTGAACATTTTTAATACTTAGATTCTGTTTTGCGCATTGTTTTAAGTTCTCAAGTTATCTCTTTTTGTTTTGTGCATTACTAAATTAGATGACTGTAAACTGCTGGCAGAGGAACCTCCAAAGTACCATTGCTATAGTGACTCATTTGTTGCCTTTAATGACTATTCAAAAGGAACCAAGGTACATATACCTTAGGGATTCAAAAGGTCCATGTAAATATAGGTGGAGTTTCAAACTGCATGCATTTTGTTTGTTTGTTCCTGAAAAACATCTTAAAGCAACAGACATGCTAACATTTAGTCTGGCTGTAAAAACATTTTAAAACCTGATTAAAACTTTATAATTCAAACTGAATCATTGTATTAACTTTCAAAGTAGCTCAAATGTAAGTCAGCTCTTTAAATTCAATGGCTTTGACTCAACCAACCCGTGTCCCAAAAGGCATAAATACACAGTGATGTATACTGTATATTCATTTATATGATAATTTTCTTGATATACTGTATATAACAATTAGTGTGACTAAAAGGACCATGTAAATATAGGTGGAGTTTCAAACTGCATGCATTTTGTTTGTCATAATTTTATATACTGTCAAAATACTGTCAAAATAGAGAATTCAGTTCAGTTCCAGAAGTAGTTGAGATTGTACATGCAGACAAATACTACTTGAAGTATTTTTTTTCATTGTTTAAATTCATACACTGTGTTTTGTACTAGTGTTAAAGACACACAATGTAAAACAGTTTTGAGTTGTATAGCAAACACATTGTTTGGAAATGGCAATATTGTCAAACTAATGTGTTAAAATAAAAAAAATTCTATTCTATGCAGACTGCAAACATTTAAATCTATGTATATATGGCTGATGGCATATGATGTTTGAGAAAGTGATAGACTTTGGCCTCTGTCGTCAGAAGTAAATGTAATCTTTAATTAATAAATGTGAAGGTGCATGGATATTGTTATTTGTCATGTTTCTTATTTAAAAATGCAGTCATGTTTTTAATTGAAGTTACTTTCATTAGGGTATCGCATAATTTTAAATTATTAGGTCAGATAGCCAGTCTGAAATAGATGTTAAAGTGTAAATAACTGAAATGTATAAATTTAAATCAATGGTAGAGTTAACTCAACAAGCCAGATTTGTTATATTGAAATGGATTTGTAAATTCAATAGATTAATTAATGTAAATTAAATGAATTAACCTTTTTAAATGAGCTGACAGATTTTTAAGTTAAAAGAACTACCATAAGCAGTTAAATTAATTGACAAAGCCTAAAAAACTGATCTAAAACAAATGTGTTTTTTCAATTAAAATTAAATAATCTGCAAACTCATTAGACTAACAAATGCACATCAACCAAACTAAGATAAAGGTTTACACAACACAGGATATTTATTTAACATAATATTTTTTGATGTTAGAAGAACAAACTGGTATTTCACCTAACGTAAAATTTTAAGGCAGCCCTTTCAGTCATGATGATAATATTTTTAGCACCACAATATATAAGTTTCCCCTTCATAAATTTTTTTTAAATTACAGCACCTCTATGTTCACCAATATTAAGATTAATTGAACAGCCCTTGTCCAGACCCTTATGTTGGCAGGAAACCATGACAATCAGTGAGTGGAGGGGAGAAAATGGAGGGATTAAGAATACCAACACAAACTGCACTGGATTGGAAAACGGCTCTCACCAGTTACAGACTGTTCGTTCCTTGTATTTTGAATATTAATTGGTTCAGATTACTGTCAGAGTTTGTATTATCTGACCCAGGCGCAGACACAGGCAGGTAGGCAGGAGTAATGTTCAAGGTGTTTTAATGAATAAAATAAACAGGAAAAACATAAAGCCAGGATAAGAGGAAAAACTAAGGAGCCAGGCAAGGGGCCAAACTACAAAACAAGGAATCTTACTGCTAAAATACTCCAAGTCCAGGAAATACAAAATAATCCCACTTCAAAACATAGACGTTAAGGCTAGATGCTAGATGATTGACGTTCGACACAGACACCGACACCGACAAGGAACCAGCACAGAGACAGGGGAGAACACAGACATTGACATTGGGAATGATTGGGAAATGGGAAACAGGTGAGGGCGGTGATGGGAAAACGAGAGGAAGGACCATATAAGGAGGCAGGGCGAGAGATATACTTTTCTTGATATACTGTATATAACAATTAGTGTGACTAAACTACTAAACTATGTTATTATTAACACCTCCACTGATAGTGAGCTAAATCAAGGCTCTGCTACCTTACAACTTTTTTATGCTTTCTTTCCAACTTACAAAAACAGCTTATGAAAAGATACAAGAAACATCTGTGTGCAGTTGCACAATCAAAAAAAATACTGACCCAGTTGAGTATAAAATGCTTGTGATCTTTACACACAGCTAAACTTGCATACATTCAACTCCCTCTAAAACACTCACTCATACCAAGGCTGAACCAAAAATAAATTATAAATGAAAATCATGAAATAAATAAAACTACAAACAAAAATCAGACTGCAGTTATTTTTTTGACTGTTATTGCAGTGATTCTTAATTGGGTGAGGAATCATTCTCACTGAATTGTGTACAAAACAAAAATGTTCTTATTTCTGGAAACATCTCAACAGCACCACAAAACTTGGTTTAGAATAGCATTTTGTCAGGTTACCTATATCAAAACATAAATGAAAAGAAAGTAAATAATATATAATAGTCAATTCAGTAAAAGAAATGTATTAACTATTAAATGTTTTGTTAAATTATTCAGGCTCATTCTGTTAAGTTATTCAACTCATACTCGTTCACACCACACTCATGTATAGGCAACCAATATAGTTATGCCCAATCACAACCACATCCAGCTCAAAACAGCATTTCTTAATGTTTGCAGTTTTGGCTGTCTGAGGTTCAACAGTATCTTCTGGATGAAATCAAATGTGTTCTTCGAACCTTTCGGGTAATGTATAGATTAGGCCGAATGCATAGGGCTTGAGGCTGTGTGGGAATGACGATGTTTTCTTCAAGGATGATTGCGATGGTGTTTTGCTCTTGTGGCTATAGTGGTCATGACTATAAGAATCCCAAATCCACCTGGCTGAAGTCAGATGCTATGTTAGAATCCTGCAAAAATAAAGGAGCACAAGGAAATACATTTAGGTAGGATATTATGACCCAGTGTTACACTGGGTACACATACCTCTAACTTGCTTGCTAATTTCTGTGGGTCACCTGTGGTGTCCATTCAGAGAGTGGCAGCTGCCACCCCTATATTTTACTTTGAGTTTGCCTTTGTTAAATATATTCTAATAAAAGCCTTATAATCAAATGATTTAATCTGAAGATACAGGAGTTGTCCAGTTAAAGTACCAGTGCGAAGGATTTGGTGGCTAGCAATGAATATTAAGCTATTTTTCCATCCACAATATCCAGTGGGTGACCCAGCTTCTTTGAGACAGGGATGCTTTGTGATCAGTCCAGGGGCCACTTCTCGAAAGTGTTCCTCCTTGTGGTATACCATGTACTTGTACATTGTCTCTTTAAGTCTCTAAGATTGCATGTTTTATATCCCGAGAAACTTCCATCCGAGTTCCATCCTTCATGTAGGCAAGGTCTCCTTGTTTCAGTCATCCTGCCTTATCATTTGAGACTTTTCTTGGCTTGGCAACAGTAGGTCTGTATCAGATGAGCTTCTGATGTTGTCATCAGTAAGGACAACTCTGATTGGCCACTTCTGATCCAGGGTCCTAGAAAACTCGGTCAACTGAGTTGGACCCAACTCTATGCTGCTTTGGGTCAATTCATAAGCACAAAGATGCTCATGATACCAAGCAACCATCGGTTTACACAGGAAAAGAACATTAATGGCTAGCACCAACAATTACTTAATCTGTCTGAACTCCAGAAGCACTTCACATGAGCCCACAGAAACCACGCATTCATTCCATAAATAATGACAGACACTGCTGTCAGTACTGTTTATTGTTGACCACATCTTTGGTTCAAAACTTTGAAGGTTCACTGGGAGAGAAGAAATCATCATGCTCTTGACTTTGTTTGCTTGGAGTCAAAATGGTACCCCATCATCTTTTGATGAACTTGTTTCCCTTCAAATCTCATTGTCCACACATCTATTAGAGACCCAACGATTTTTGTCAAGTAGGGATAGTGTTCAATATAGTGATGCTTTGGACGGAGTCTGCAATCGGGTAAGTATTCTGTAGTTACTCTCTATGCTCTGACACTTTAAACTGTATATAGAACTCATCTGTAAATCTCAGAGAAACAACCAATTCAAGCATATCTTTTAAGGCTATGAGCACCTCCTATGTCTCATCTTGGGTACTTGGGGTCTAGATTGGCAAGAACCCAATATACTGCAAACAACTTGTGCTTCTTCTTAGATGTTCGTGGTGGGTTTGCCACCTCAAAGTCAAAGTCACCACAGCCAGGGCAATTCTGAACTCATCTTACATTTACAGCATTTAGCAGACGCTTTTATCCAAAGCGACTTACAATTACATTTTTCAGGTTCATGGAGCAGGTAGGGGTTAGACATCTTGCTCAAGGTTGCTTACAGGTAAGCCGACTCTGGGGCTCGAACCCACAACCTTCCGGCTGGGAGTCCAACACCAAGACCACTAGACTATCCTGCCCCATCTTCTGCTAAAAGGGAATTCTTTCTCAAGCGAGAACCATCCCTATAGCTACTGTATTCACTTTCTTTAGAGCTGCTAGAAGAGAGCACCTTGTCCAAAATGTCTTCTTTGTTCAATAATGCCTGAAGCATTCATAGCATTGGAATGTAAACTAGATATTGCCCTTTCTTGTCAGTAACAAACTCCGCAGGTTCTATGACAGGGGGTTCTTTACCGATGAAATATGCTCTCATATTGAAAGGTAAAGTAAAAGTGAGCCTCCGCCAGATGTGTGTTTAAAAAATACATTTGTGTCTGTCACTGCACTGACTACCTTATTTACAACAGCATGACTACTATCAGGGTAATGGCGTCTGAGAATCTTCTTAATCACAGAAAAGAATCAGTGGTTCTGAAAGTTGAAATATCTGCCCTATTTGCTATATTATTTCTTACAGAGAACTTTCAGATATGTTCAGTATTGTGTGCATTTTCAGAAAAAAAAAACAACTACATACTATTAAATGTCTGCCAGTTGAGCAGTTTGTCCTCTAAGCCTGTAAGTATCCTTTCATATTCTGTATAGAATAAGTTGATTGCACTGTTATCTAGGTTGATTTCCTTGTTAATTTGTTAAATATTGCTTGCTAAGTGAAGCAATTAGCCAGCCTTTGAAATCTAGTTTCAATAGGCTTAGCTCTGAAACTAGTTTGATTAGAAGCAACGTGGGGCCTAAGAGGCTGTTCAGTATACGCGATTTAGCTAGCTGCTAACTGTATAGCAGCTGCTGTAGGCGCCAGCGTGTGCAGGAAGAAAGTGGGTGCACAAAGGGAGTCTTCCTGTGGGAGTCATCCGAGGAAGGCAACAAAACAACGCGCCTGGCTATTTGTAACTCTTCTTTCTCGTTTGCTATTATGTGTTGGTTCTATATTCCTGTACTAACATGTGCCCGCAGAGCACGCTCTCAGTCCCGATATAGAAATCCATCCAACCTGCTGTACCCACCCCAATCGCCTGATGCCGCCTTAGTCGTGGCTGGAGGACTCTGGAACTGCCAGTCCACCGTCAAGAAAACCGAGACCATTTCTGCTTGAGGCTTTGCACTTCCTCGCCTTGACGGAAACCTGTATCACACCGACCAACACGGCGACCCCAGCGGCTCTTTCTTCAGCGTACTCCTTCTCCCACACACCCAAGTCATCAGGCTGGAGGGGGGGTGGAACGGCACTGCTCATCTCCCCTAAGTTGACCTATAGCGTTCTCACTCTTTCTCACCTCACCTGGACTCTAAACTATCAGTTACCCCCCCCCCCTCCCCGGTGTCCGATCATCACTTCGTCTCCTTCTCCCTCCCCGTAAATCCTCTCTCGGCCCCTGCTACTTCAACCCACGTTGCCTCTCGTCGTAACCTAAAATCTCTCTCTCCCTCCTCCTTCTCTTCTGGCGTACTCTCCCTACTACCGTCAACTGAACAATTCTCTCTCCTATCCCCAGACCAGGCTACCTCCACTCTCATATCCTCTCTAACATCTTCTCTTGAAATGGAGAAAATCTGACCGGCACTTGTATCTCACAGCCTACCACCGCCTCCTCTCTGAATTCACCTCCTCTGTTTCAGTAGCCAAAGCCACCTTCTATCGACACAAAATCCACTCCACCGCCGCCAGACATTAGCCAGTCCTTTGCACCTTCCTCTATTCCCACACTTCCTGTCGATAATTTAAACACTTTCGCTACCCTCTCCACAGAAGATATCAAAACACTGATTGTATCCACCCGGGCCACTACCTGCCTACTCGACCCAATCCGTACATCTCTTCTCCATGCCATCTCAAATGTCATTCTACCATTCCTCACCTTCCTGATCAATTCCTCCCTGGCCACAGCTGCCTTTAAAACCGCTAGAGTCAGACCGCTACCCAAGAAACCAACCCTGGACGCATCTGCACCTCAGAACTACAGGCCAGTATCTCTCCTTTCTTTCTTATCCAAAACACTCGAGTCTCTGACCAACAGTCCTCCTACCTCTCACAACACAACTTCCTGGACCCCCACCAATCTGGGTTCAAGGCTGCTCACTCCACTGAAACCGCTCTTCTCAAGGTGACAGAATCCCTGCACACTGCTAAAGCCTCCTCCCTCTCCTCAGTCTTAATTTTCCTTGTCTGCAGCATGCGACACTGGTAAACCACCAGGTCCTTCTATTGACCCTTGCTGAATTGGGCATTACCAACTCGGCGCTCTCCTGGTTTGAGTTCTATATGACAGATCGCTCCTATCGAGTCCTCTGGAATGGAAACCTGTCCAAACCCTGCCTGCTCACCACTGGGGTTCCGCAAGGATCTGTGCTGGGAACCTTACTGCCGTAACGACCCGAACCTGAAGATTTGCCCTCTACAACATCAGAAGGATAAGGCCTTTCCTCATGAACGAAGCGGCACAGCTCCTAGTCCAAGCTTTAGTAATCTCATGGCTAGACTACTGCAACTCTCTACTCGCCGGTTTACCGGTCTTTGCTACCAGACCACAGACAACAAATCCAAAATGCAGCAGCCCATCTTGTATTCAACCAACCAAAGTTCTCCCAATTCTACCACCTCGGCTGGCAGGCTGGCACCTCCGTCGCTATGAGCTGCGCGTAAGAGTCGCGCAGCCCAGTCCAGACACCGCAATGGTGGAATGACCTTCCTGCAGGGGTCAGAACAGCAGAATCACGACCAATCTTCCGCAAGAGACTTAAGACTCACCTCTTCAAAATCCATCTCGGTACCTTGGCCACCGATCTTTTTACCTTATAGCACTAATCCCACTAACTATCCTTATTCTATGCTCCTTTCCTCCCTTTAAAAAAAAAAGATAAAAGATTCACTTCTTTCTACTCTGTTGGATCAGCTCTAAGAATTTTAAGCACTTTGCAGTTAGCAATTCTAGACTGTTTGAAGAGTGATGATAACTTGAAGAGTGATAACTTTCGATTAATGTAATTATTGACTGTTTTGAGGAGCGAATGATAAACCTTCGAGTAATGTTGTGCAAATGCATAGATGAAGTAACCATGTTACATGATGCTGTCCTTCTAGGAGAATGTTATCTGCTTGCAAAAACAGGTGGTTAACCAGTTCAACTGTTAACAAATGTACTATTTGTCGCTTTGCATAAAAGCGTCTGCTAAATGTTGTAAATGTAAATGTTTGGTTTCATCCATCACGTCCAATTACAATTACGTCATGTAGCAGACACTTTTACATTTTGACATTTGACATTTTAAGCATTTAGCAGACGCTTTCATCCAAAGCGACTTACATTTAGTTCATTTGTTAACAGCATTATGTAACAAGGTTACTTCACCTTTGAATTTGCACAACATTTCTCGAAAGTGTATCATTCGCTCATCAAAACAGTTTATATTTACAATATTCTAAAGTTATCATTCACTCTTTAAACAGTCAATAATTGCTAACTGCAAAGTGCTTAATATTCTTAAAGCTTATCTAGCAGAGTTGAAAGAAGGATAAATATATATATTTTTAAAGGGAGGATAGAATAAGGATAGTTAGTGGGATTAGTGCTATGAAGTAGAAAAATCGGTGACCGAGGTACCGGGATGAATTCTGAAGAGGTGGGTTTTAAGTCTCCTGTGGAAGATTGATAGTGATTCTGCTGTTCTGACCGCTGCAGGAAGCTCATTCCACCATTGCAGCGCCAGGACAGAGAAGAGTCTGGACTGGGCTGCGCAATTCGTAAACACCGATCGTAGTGACGGAGGTGCCAGTCTGCCAGTCGAGGCGGTAGATCTAAGTGCTCTGGCTGGGGCTTGGAATCTTATCATTGCTTGGAGGTAGAGAGGGGCAGTTCCTTTTGCTGCTTTGTAGGCCAACACTACTGTCTTGAATCGAATGTGGGCTGAGACTGGGAGCCAGTGAACGTCTCGAAAAAGAGGGGTTACGTGAGAGAACGTTTTATCCAAAGGGACACTTACACTAACATAGTTCTATTAAATGGAGCAGATAGGGGTTAGGCATTTTGCTCAAGGATGCTTACAGGTAGGCCAACCATGGGGCTTGAACCCACAACCTTCTGGTTGGGAGTCCAACACCTAGAACACTTTTATACATTTTTGTAATAATTTTGCCTTTCTACCAAATTAAACTATAATTAAGCCTAAAAACCATTTTTGCACTAGTTGATAAAATGCAAATAAAGCATTTTGCAATGAAGCTAAGGTATAATCAAGACTACGGGGCCTATGTTCATTATTTATTTTATATCCAAATCTACTTTGATTTTTCATTCATACGAGTACAGGCACATTCCTGTTATTGTGGGTCAAAACTTGACTGCTATGAAGTAAGCAAACCCTAGCAGCTCCTATCTGGCTGCTAGGGGTTAGCTGCCAATGACCGCCACTCTAAAAAGTAGCAATCTATTAAATACCGTTGCTATGTTCATGTTTTTTTTGTTACTGTTCTGTTGTTTAGGCAAATGGTATAGCTTATATTCTTACTGTCCATCATCCCACATACTACTGCTTGCTTAATTTCAGTGCTGTATCAACCTTACATCAAAGAGAAGCTATCTATTAGAATCCATCTGGAGAGAAAGATATATCCTCATGCTACCATTCTGAATCAATTTACAGCGCATCATCAATATATGATTCTGTTTGAATACAAAAAATATGATTCATAATTTCATAATGAATGCACTCAGCAATTTCTCATTTAAAGAAGCCTCACCCATTGAAATCAATCTATAAATTATGAAAATGCATTTGCAATGTCAAGGAAGAACACTTCCAGTGAACCAGAATCGGCCAGAACAGGAAAAGCCAGATGGGTTGGAGCCCAAGTGAGGATTGTAGAGGGCCAATTGGACTCCAAATCCACTGATAACACTGATCTTGCTCCACAGCAATGTTTAGAAAATTTCATATTTTAGTATTACACATGCTTTTTAAAACTAAATGAACTTGTATGCGTGTGACTAACATTTAAAATAATCATGAACTTAAAATTAAAGAGGCTAGATCATGAAAAAAGGTCACTACTTCAAAATTGTTTACATGCTTAAATACATCATTATTGGTATAATGTGAGTTATTTCAATCCAAAGAACCTACTTTTTATTAATTACAAGAAATTAAAGTCACAGATGTCTGGAAACATTATCACAGTAACAATCTTTCAATGTTGGTCTTTCCAAATGTGTTTGCCTTATGTTAATTACGTATAAACTCTAATTTTTGGGTAAATGGATAGAGATAATCAGAAAGAAGTGTAGGCAAACAACTTATCCTGACATGATCTTAAATGGAGGATGTGCTAGCATGTGCAATAGAATGGAATAGTAATTAATTTAAGTCACGTTCACTAGCAATTGCTAATTGGCAATGCCCAGTGAAACTTTGAACTTTGTTTATGAATTAATGAATTGATTGAAACTGCAAATCTGCCTATTAAGGCTTACAGCATACACTTGTGGGAAGGGCCTTGAAACATTTGTGAAGAACCTTGAACCATATCACTAATCAGTGTGACGTTACTTAAACACAAGACTGTTTTGGGAATACATTTTGCCCTGATGCATTAGCTTATTAAAATATATTGCTGCTTTTTATTACCAGTAACCACCATTTTCAGTCTCTGGCCTGTGTGCTTCTTGGTCTCTTTTAAAAATATAAATAATAAAAATAAATAATAAAATAAAAATCAGATGAAATACACACGCCTCCCTTCACTGGTGGCTTTAGCAGGACAGTGTATTCATTATTAATGATTTTTGGCCCACCTGCCATATATTGGCCCCACTGCAGAGGTCAGTCGATAAAAGTGAGATGTCGCTGTGGCCCTGCTAACATGTCACGTTCCAGCAGCAGAGCATTTGTCACAATGACAGAAATATAATCTCAATATACTGTATGGAAAAGGGAGTGCTGATGTGCGTTGTAATGACAATGACAGCAACTCTGCTGGCGTGCGACATAAAAAAAAAACACTTAACCGTCATCCTCAGGTGCGTCAGTGTGTTGTTAACTCAGGATGAATGAAAGAAAAATAGCAGCCATGCAGGTCTCAACAGTCATTAAAGGGAGAGTAAATAATTCAATGTGTTGGTTTCAGTGCTTGGTTTACTTTTAATTACATTACCATTTAATTCTAATGAAGAAATATGAGTCAATCTCACATTAAGGCCACTGACACCCTGGACGCAGTGGATGGCATAGTAAAATGTAAGTGTATGACAAATAATACAAGCCATTTCAAGGATATTGAGTAGGACACACAGGCTGGAACAGGAGGGGATTCTGCCAATTTGGCAATAATAGCCTCCTCTTACTGAAATCCATAGCGCTCAAAGGCAATTCATTACAATAACCTGGCACCAGAAAGCTAGTAGCACACGATAGGCTACTTCTGCCTTCTGTCAGGGGGCCCATGGTCAAAGCAACCCCGGGCTTCAGGAAATGTCTGAGATATTTGTGGAATGGTGAAAGGTCTGTTTAACGGAGAAAGCTGCGCTGTGGCAGCATCAGCATTGCCAGGTCATTTTTCAGGGGCGAATGTTTTGACTGTTGCCCCGAATGTAATATTTTTATCTGAATGAATATGCAATAAAGTTCATGACTCCGCCTGTCTCGCGGGTCTGCAAAGAGCGCGATAATATTGCTACATTTTGTTTGAAGTTCACGAGATGTGACCTCACCCCTGTATTTACCAGCATAGGCCCTATGCACTACGCGCGCGTACAGTATGTGCGTGTGAGGTTAGCTTTACTATATGTACCGTTAATTTGTGCATTGCGCACTGGTTCTGAGCGTATCGGCAAGTTAGTTTACTTGTGGTAACACTGACGGCCCAATGTCGAGAGTCACGGTCCGCCACACACACGCACACTATCAAATAGCTACGTCCCGAAGAATCTGGGCTCAGCCCCGGATGTTTAACAGTGCCCCTGTGTGGCAGTTATTGCCCGGTGTCCATCAACTACGTTCACCATTATGGGAATTGGTGTGGCGAGCTTGAGAGATCCCAAGGACGTGGGCATTCAAAGATGAACTGTCAAAACGATTGGTGGATTCTTAAAATGAAGGCTGGAAGGCATTCTAATCAATTTTTTTTCTTTTTGACACCAGTCAGTGAAGACCAACAACTAAGTTGTTATTATAAGCAGTGTGCTACATCTCATTAAAAAAATTGACGTCCTTAACTTTTGGGAAATAATCTAAAATAGCCTATTGTCTAAATTGTCTATTAAAGGTACACTGCTTGATTTTACCACAGAACCATTCGATCTACTACCTTGGCTGGTAGGCTGGCACCTCCGTCGCTATGAGGGCGTAAGAGTCGCTCAGCCCAGTCTCAACTTTTCTCTGTCAGGAAAACCCACCTCTTCAAAATCCACCTCGGTACCTCGGCCACCAATCTCTCTACCTCATAGTAATAATCCCACTAACAGAAGTCCTCTATAACAATCCTTGTTCTAAACCTTCTTGTCTTTAAAAAAACAAAAACTAATTTTCTACTCTGTTAGATCAGCTATTAGAATATTAAGCACTTAATGACTGTTTTGAGGAGTGAATGATAATTTTCTGAAAGAAATATACTGAAAAATGTGAAGTGAAGTAACCTGATGACATGATTCTGTCCTTATACTAGGAGAATGTTGTTTGCTTGCAATAACTGGTGGTTAACCAGTCACGACTAGGGTGGCAGCAGGCGATCGGGGAGCAGGTTGGATGGATTTCTATGCCAGGGCTGAGCGCGGGCTCTGCGAGCTCATATTAGTACAGGAGTGAAGAACCAACATATAATAGAAAACAAGAAAGAAGAGAGTTACAAATACTAGTGTGATACTTAGCCAGGCAGGTTGTGTTGCTGCCTTCCTCAGATGACTCCCGCAAGAAGACTCCCTTTGACTCCCTTATTCTACACAGAATATTAAACTACTATTACTACTACTACTATATTAGACTACTTACAGACAAACTCAGACTACTCAAGACAAACTCACCAGGGAAGCAGAAGTTAGAACAAGATGTGTCCGTAAGTGGGCCGCCAGCACAGCAATTAACCAGGCAGAAAGTTCTCTCAGGACCAAAGACATCATCAGAAGCCCTTGCACTGGAAAACAGGGTCTAGGAACAGCACATTTCCAGCGGTGGGTAAAGTTCACCCCTAGGGAGAAGAGAACTAGGATCCAGGATTAAGTCCGAAACCTTGAGGAAGAAGGGAGAAGAGCAAAATCCATCGAGCTCGCAACTCAAGGCGCCTGGACGAGGTGGAACCTCCCCAGGAGAACAATCACATGGAGAGAACTGTGGCGGCTGGAGCCCTTCTGTGTATCCTTTCTACTCCGAGCAGTGTATGACACCTTACCAACCCCAGTCAATTGGCACAGGTGGGGGATGAGGGAGGACCCACTGTGCGGGCTGTTTGGTGGGAAAGGAACGATGGTGCACATTTTGTCAGGGTGTAAGATCGCATTGACACAGGGGAGATACAGGTGGCGCCATGACAGGGTGTTGGCAGTGCTCGCAGACATCCTGGATCCTGGAGCAAGAAAGGAGGAAGAAACAACCAGCCAAAGCAAGACCACTGCTGAGCACCATCGCCTTTGTGAAAGAGGGCCAAAGACCTGTCGTCCACAGCCGAATCTCCTGCAGTCAGCCCAGGGATGGGAAATGGAGGTTGACCTCGGGAGGAAACTCCACTTCCGAGGCAGTACTGTCCACAACTCTAAGGCCCAAAAGAAAATCATCCTGGTGGAGTTGACGGTGCCGTGGGAGGAGGGTAAGGAAGCTGCAGAGAGGAAGAAAGCCAAATACCAGCAACTTGTCCAAGACTGCCGGGACAAGAGGTGGACAACATGGCTGATGACAGTGGAAGTCGGATGTCGAGGATTCCCAGCTCAAACTGTGTGGCATCTATTGACAAAGGTTGGACTGAGAGGCCACTTGAGGTAAGCAGAAGTTCGTAGGCTGGGAGAAGCGTCAGAGAGAGCCTCCTGTTGGCGCTGGCACAAAAGAGAGGACACAAGCTGGAAGCCTGGAAGAGAAGGGCAGTGACCTGGCCAGTCACTGCCCAACCGCCAACTGGAGGGTGTTGTGGTTAAGGGTCGAAACACCCAGAGAAGGTTGGGGACCACCTGATGACCTCTCTTCC
>JAODLI010005117.1:0-28786 GCA_027575585.1 Percopsis omiscomaycus | reverse complement strand
AGAGGTCAGCGGGTATCGAACCAGCGACCTTTTGATCGCCAGGCGACCTGCTCTACCCCCTGTGCCACTGTCGCCCTCATGACCACATATCAGCACAAATCCCCATCCTTATAAGGAGGACATACACAAGATCTTTCTTCTATGCTCTTTAATAAAATAATACCACAAAGCTGACAGCAAAGTCAGTAAAAACCAGCCCATAGAGCAATTCACAGAAACATTTTGTGGCATGAGTACAAGTCTCATTTGCAAGTCATTAACTACTGTACATTTGTTTGATTAGTAACTGTAATGTGATTACTGAATTTAGGAATAGTAATGTGTTACATTACTGCATTACAGACAAATGTAATGTGATTACAGTAATGCGTTACTTTATAATACGTTACCCCCAACACTGGTGTTAGGACTAGAAGAACTTCATTAAAAGTTTATATTGTGTTTTTCCATTAAACCCTTCTCATGTCTAGTACTTTTTAAACCCACGATTTATGGGATTACTTGTTTACCAAGATGAATTATTAAAAATTATAAAAAAAAAACTGTCTTACATTTTAATTAAACATTTCTCCATTTTATGGCAGGCCATAATTCCACCTTTCACTATGTATCATTATAAACCATATTACCTGAGGCTTAATGTTAATATTTATACAGTACTGCATATGTTTTTAGGGCAAATGAATAGATGCACTTACACCAGGAGTGGAGGTTTGGTTTCTTCTACACAAGAAGGAATCACAATGACTCAAATACAGATGAAAAGTTATCCAAAGCTTCCTAGTATGAAGTCTCCTTTAGTATCAAGGTCATGGGGCCCACTGGAATGTGGATGCGTATCACATCACACTAAACCAAGCTAAAATAGGTGAGTCAAAGCTATGCCTTACCTGGCCTCATTATGCTTGCCTGTTTTAAGCACATGAACTAGAGAGTCTGGGTAAAGAAGCTGAAAAACATCAAATACCATCTTACCTCTCTACAGCTCCACTGAGAAGCCTGCATGCCAGCGATGAAGCCCACCAATGCAGCATTTCCTCTGGGGCTGGTGGCGTCGAAGGTAACACTGATAGGACAGTCATTGGACGGCCCTGCCTCAATTTGCCCAGAAAAGCCCTTCTCTCGCCAGAAAGCCTAAAGAAATGTATGAAATATTTTAGATTTTTGCTTATTGTTTTTGGAAGTGGACAATTTCATGTGGAGTGTCCAGTACTTTCTTTTGGTTTCGACTTTCAAATAGAAGATGCTGAGCTGGATGCTGGAAACTGAATTGAAAAGCACTTGCCTGGTTAGTGTTCCAAACAGCATAGTTCCTATAAATGATTCCACACTGCTTTGTATTCCCTTACCAGAAGCAGGAAGATATATATGCTACTATAAATATTTTATTCACACGTCTACCAAAACGCAGTTGTGCAACCAAAACCATAATCATTTATACGAATATTAAAGAGTCATTCAAAGTCAAAAGTTTTTTTTATTATTATATCTCACCTTTATAAGGCACTTACATTAGCTTCTACTTTAAGTAGGCATAGAGGGAATAGCTGCTGTATGGATACAATACCTCACATTAGCACAGATTTTCTAGAATTCTCAAGCAGATTTCCTTATTAAATCAAAGGAGAAAAGAAGTTCGAATTATATCCAACAGGACATTTGTTCAATCCAACTATAAATTATATGTGTGTATGTTCATTGTTGGCAATGATGTTGCTTTTTGTAATAAGAAATGACACTAATGTCCCTTCTACAGAGATGAGGCTTTCAGACAGTTCAACAGTACACGGTGAGGAGCGCAAATGGAACAGTGGTGGCATCTTATTTTCATGCGCGGCTGGACAGGTCTAAGGTTGCGTGGCCATTTATCTGCACAGCCACAGGAAAAACGAATGCGTTAACAGGGCTAATGCATACCTCATCGCATACGTAGACAGATATTTAGCTTAACGCTCGTTCTTCAAGGTTAAAATTAGCTTGATCGGTGCACAGCTTTTTACTGGGATATTATTTTATTTAATCTTTAGTTTACTAATTTACTAAAGCTGTTGTAAATATTGTAAGACAGTAATGTAAGAATTTCCCTCTGGTATGCTCACTTACCGGTGATATTGTCAAATTTATTGTCACATTTAACACAAATGTGACCACAAACCCCCATCCACTCCCCTTGCTCTTAAGACCCACTTTCTAGCAAGGTCTCCAGTCCGTACTCATCTACTACAGCCCGGCTCTGAACAGTATACAATCAGCATAGGCAAAATGCCTCCCACTGATCCCTTTAAGAGGTCTCACAGCCTTGACCAATGCACAAACGCCGGCCTTCTACAAGCAATTTTTCAGCCCCAGTCTGCGTTTTTCAGATATTCCCTTGCAAAGTGCCGGCAAAAGCTACGTCTGTGACCTAAGACTGACAGCACCGAGGGAGCTCAATGTCATTTTCATTGTAATTGCTGAAATCTCGGTGTAAATCCCTTTAGAGTTGTACAACACATTGTCAGCCTCAGAGCCCAGACGTTAAAGCGACATAATGTACTGTTCCAACAATGTAACGTTTTATCAATAAAAATACTGAAGAACTTGGCCATGAAATTACCTCTTCCTGGAACCCAGTGCATTCCATTCAATACAGGGCTTTATTCCTTACATCTCAAGGTACAATGAATGTATCGTCAGCCAAAAACAATAATGAAATATTGTTTAATTCAATGCACTAATAACCCAAACTATAGCCAGAAGCTGCATAACGTGTCTGCTGGTCAAATATGCATTTTTATTCTGCATTAATATGAAATCACTCTTACCAGACCCCAGTGAAATCAACAGCATAACACGTTAAGTGAGGTTGAATTGAAACAAATTACAAAACTGTATCCAATATTGAGACGCCTGCTGCTTCTCACCTCATTCAAAGCTGGCTGGGGGAAGCAAATGAAAGGTGGTTATCTTGCTTTGGAGGGATAACTCCTCATGCTTCTTGAATTTGGACATCATATATGGTACACTAAATGCAACCAATAGACAGATTTACCACAGATTCGACCCGAGGTACCCACAGAATCCCTGCTTATCCACTCCTTTGATCAGTGGTCATGGGGAAGATCCCTGCACACGGAGGGGTTTGTGTTTAATTAAAATGTTGATTTGTTTGCCACAGAGCCTTTCTTTAGCATCAGAAGCTGATCTTTTTTGTTTGTTCTGTGTTCTGCTAGTGTTCAATACCGTCGTCACCAGGACACCTGTTTGTTAGGTTTCATTTCAACTTCTACTGCCAAAGCTAGCTCTCAACATGAATCCTTTCCTGAGAAGAGCTTCACTAAATACTTGAATACTGTCAGGCAAAATGTAAATAATCATGTTTGTCTAAGAATCCCAGCCCAAATCTTACATGCAGAGTTACAGTTATCCTCTATTGAGAGATGAATTTATGAAGGAATAGTGTATTCTGTAGTCTGTATTGTGTTTTGCATGGTATTTCTGACACTGGGTGTGTGTGTGCTGAGTTAGCCCTTCTGTCACTCACTGTATGGTAGATGATAATGAACTTGATCATGTGGCCAACTGCCATGTTCTGGGTGAGGGCCTCCCTTTGGTGGGGCAGAGCCGGCTCATACTGGATCTTGGCTAGTGGCGAGACAAGACACACAGACATACACAGTCAACTGAAAATACAAATCAAAAAATGTTTCATAAAAAAAAAATCTATTTCATTTGCTACTTGTCACATGTTGTGGTAATACTATAATGATACACCCTACCCTCCTCCCCCCATTCATGAAAGCCTTTCATTTATGGTTTTGATCTTTTTTATTATCCAGTGTTAGGTGCCAATCAGTGTCAATCAGCAGTAGTTGACCCAGCAGAGATGATAGGCATTGGCTGGAGTATACTATAAGTGCCCCCCTATTGGCCGAACTGTTCATCTACTACTTGGTTCCAAATCACTTATATTATAAGTGTGTTATTTACTGTAGGAGAAATGACGTAAACAGAAAAGTGACAGGAAGATCTAGACTTCATATCAACAACGACTACAGCTTTAACGTTTTTGTATCCCTTTATGCCCATATTAAGTGTTATTGCTTGTCTTTGTTTATATGGATAACAGAGAAAAATGAGGAAAAGCAGGATAGAGTGAATTAATTTCTCCAGGGAAGGGAAATGTAAAAACAGAAATGGGCACCATTGAGCCTTGATAATGTTTGTGTGTATGTGCATGCGTGTGTGTATGCGTGTGTGTGTGTTGGGGTGGCAGGGAAGTGAAGACAGATAACGTATCACTTTTGTTAATCCCTCTATTGATCTGAAAGACTTTACTTTGGAATCATCGACTAGCACTCAGGCAAATTGGATTCAATGCCCCAGTGGCTACGGCTGGTAGAATGGCCTCGCTAAGAAATCCATCTGACCAGACCGTGGAATAGCGGCTAACGCTGTGGTTCAGAGGCCTAATTGCTGTATTTACATTGGCCTGCCCGCCGCTGCCCTGTGTAGGAACGATCAAATGACTTCGGCAGTTCTATCGGAGGCAGTGACTTTGAGAGAGTGTCACGCGCAGATAGAAGACAGTTGTTCCCATCTCTGTCAGTAGAGCGACATCTGGCCAAAAGCCAGCCTTTTAACAAATGAGCCAGTGGGAGATGTGAACTTTCATTTGAGAACTGTCAAGGGCCTGTCAGCGACTTCAGAGAAGCGCTGTTTACGCTGAATACAATTGATGAGCCTAAAGTGGTTTGAATTCAAATACAGCGACGTGATGAGTGTCCCAAACTGCATTTGACGTGGTCACTAGGACATTCAAATTGTGACATTATACTGTACACAAGACATAGGACCTGTCAAAACGTGATATATTCATAACATTGATTATTTTGACTGACTAAGCGGCAGAGTTGTTAGCTGGAAATGCCTTTTACATGATTATTTGTCAAGATGGTTCAATGAAGGTGAATTAAGGTGAATGAAGGTGAATTGGTTACACCTTAAAGAATCACTTGGTGTTCCCATATGTATACATCAAGATTGGTTTGATGAGAACGATGCAGAAATCCAAGCACGATGAAAAACATCGCCTGCATAAAGTGTACCTGAATGACAGCAGCTTAAGCTCAAAGAAAACTGCCTTCCTTAACATTTGCAGGATTGTCCAGCAGTGCACATAGATGATGAAGATAACATCAGGATTGTCAAGGCCAGTGCAGGCTTTGGACATCTACGTGACTCGGTATAGGAAAGGACAGGAAAAATAGCAAATAAGCACAAGGTAGCAACACAAATTGCTGTGACGGAATAGACTCAACTGTGTAACTCTAGTGGTAAAGAGAAAAACTAACCCCCAAAACACCATTTTAGTTGGAAACCATTGTATATGGTAATTCAGTTGGTTAATGTGAGTGTGCACTGCATGTTAGAATGCATGGTGATACGGGTACAGGTTAAAACGCGGGCTATTGGAATTTGCTATTGACTAATTTGGTCCATGCCGACATCAATAGGTGGCTACCAGCTGACATCATCTAGTTTGCCCCTTGTGAGCGGGGGACGTGAAAAGGTTTGAAGTATGCCCAAGCCCTTCTTTACATTTGTTGTTGTTTTTTTGTTTCAAAGGTGGATGTGCTTCTGCTATAACATGGGTGACATGGCTTCATTGTGGTGGACAGTGCAACAAAAAATTGTGATTGCATTTTTTCCACATATTTTACTAAATCATTGCTTCTCTCGAATCTTGCAATGTAGGCTGGACTGAGGCAACAAATTAACAGTATATCTGAAATATAGCACAGATCTACTCTATTCTAATGACCTTTTCAAAGATAATTCCCCAACTAAAAAAATAATCATTGCAGGGTAACACTATATATCACAATCACAGGTTTCTCAGTTAAGAACATATACATTTTGTTGATAGTCTAACTATGCAAAGTCTGAAATTGATTCTGAATGTTTGGCAAATCACAAATCCAAAAGTCTAATAAATTATCTAAATACATTTTGTGCCTCATTTCCCCAAAGACTGGCTGTATAAAGCTGTAAAAAAAATATTCACCACCTGTCTTGTAAATATGGATGTGTCATTTCCCTTCACATCAAAAGTTTGATTGCCAATCAGGCAAACAGGTTGCCAGCAAATCACACAGTGAAAATTATCAAATTTATAATAAAGCACCACAAGCATGAGCAGTTTGAGGGTCTTGGTTTTAAAGGCCCATCATTCCAATTTCCAACTGTCATTTTGGACAGCTGAACATTGGTTTCCATTGGTGTTGCATGTTTTTTTATGCGATGCCCTAAACTGATTGGCTATCTGATTGGGAGTGGCAGGATAGATCAGAGGTGATTGGTTACAATACAGAAACAATGTCACAAACGCCTTGTTTTACACAATGATTTTAAATAACATGTTAGACAGATTTAAGAATTAGCTTTTGCCTTTCAGGTACCTTCAGACAACACAGCTGACCACACAACTGGAAAAAATCTTTCAAAAGGAAACCAGTTACAGATTTTAAGTGGTTATGGGTGGTTTTAACATGCTACACTGTTCCACTGTTGTAAAACAGATGAGAAATCATACAGTTGTTAACTTCAGCACCATTTTGATTAGTATTAGAATGAACTAGTATTGCACATATATTAGCTTCTGACCTCAATTAGAAAGCCAAGGCTAGTATGCTCAAAAGACATGAGGTCTAGCTATACACAGACCAGTTATAGCTATCCCCAGGGGGAAAGGGTTGTTCACACCTGGGCCAAGGGTAAGTCAAGCTAGCAAGGTCCCTCTGCAAGAAGGTAATAAAATCAGAAACCCTCTCCTTACACCAGATATCCCTTGTGCCATTTACCACAGCTAGAAATAAGTGCTTGAGTAAGAGAAATACATTCGCTTCTCTCGTCAGATCCCTGCAGCTTATGACACTGTTTCCCCTAAAGATGAGCTCTTGCTGGCTCCCTGTCTGTCTGTTTCAATCTGCTTCTCCATGTGAAAGTAACACTGCGTAAGATCTAGTATAGTATTTCAAAACCTCCCGTTTGAAGTTATAGTGTACTGTAACACCTGAAAAGAGTGAATGTTTCACCTCTTTATCCTCATAAAATCTCTCTTTTAAACAGAACTACCAAGCAGCGTTGTATAGCATTGTGCTTGGATTGAAAATCAAAGCACGTAATTGGATGAAGCACACGCATATGCACTTACAAGTCCAGAATTACACTCAATGCCTTTAAAACACTGACGTTTTACATCATCTCTCTGATTCTATAGTATATATATAGTCCCGCTCCCTCTGTACAGGAAATCTTCACTTTAGTTGTGACCTGTGGGGCATGTACTATAGACTCCAATAACTCAGAGAGACTCAGTTTGAACTCAATAAGCCAGTGTACAGGTCTCCCAATATTTCAGTGTCAGGCACCAGGGTTAAGGACGGATCTTTGTAGTATGTACCCATGTTTTTACCCGACACCTGCCTGGAGCAAATAGCCTTGGCCAGTCAAAATCCAATGTTTCACATCAAGAGAGTTACACGCGAGCGAACAAAACAATAATGGAGACTTTTTCACATGACAGGTAGAAAACTGTGTTGACAAAAGTCATTATGTAACCTTTTGAAAGAGGCAAACAAATAAACAATTAGAAACAACTCATGTTATAATGTTCTAAACATAGTTTGACAATCTCAGTGTCATCCATATGAATACACGTACGTGTGCACACATACACACAGCCTTCATTTCCCACAACTTTATTTTATTATCATTAAGCCTTTTTAACACAAATACACTGGGTTTTTTTCCTTGATATTTTTCTTTCCTTTCCTATTCACTGCAATCTTGCTATGCATTATATTCCATGTCCTCGAGAGGTTACGTATCAAATGATCTTGAAAGTAATAGCATTTTAATATAATGTAGGTCATTTTGGCAGCTTCAGGAGTTTCTTCAACTGAAGATACAGAAACAATGGTAAGTTAGTATGCAAAAAAAAGTCATTGTTTCATTTTGTGATTTTGGATAAGTCTGTGCTTAGTGCACCTTCGCCTAAAGCCTATCATTCATAAAAGTTGTGAATGATATTTTTGGTTAGATTGTTAATATAAGGTAAACTAAAGACATATTGCACTTTAAGGGTCATAATATTTCCACATAAATAGTTGTAAATAGTTACACAAGTTTCAAGTTATTTTGACAATTACAGAGTAGCAGCAATGAAAGGTAATGAATTGCTTGGTCATAGTGCACACTTTAAAATAGAAGATTCTGCCTGTGATTTGTTTCTTTGGGTTATTAACAAGAGTGAACAAAGCTATGCATTCCACATCTACTTAGCATAATCGCGATCCTCATTAGTAGCTATTTCTGAGGTGTTGAGAGCAGCCATTCCCTCGCCAGATACATACATTTATTTTTATCTCTGTTCATTTATACTCTCTCAGTAAGATAAGAATCACCCAGCACTACTTATCCTCCAAATCTCCTCATCACCGCAACATCTTTCATGTTTAATCCCTGAAGTAGTTTCCATTAGTGTCATTCATGGCGGAGCGAGCGCTGGCCTAGAATGCTGGCACATTGCAGGAGTCGCCTGCACGGAATCAATGCTAATGTACTGCTTAGCTGTTCTCCGCCGGAGTAATCAAGGTAGGGCCTCGACTGTGAGTGGCAGATCTGTTGGGTTTTCTCACCACCGGCCGAGCCCACTGTCAACGCCGCAGCGCTCGTCTTCTGCACAAAGACAAATGGCAGCATCAGATAGTGCCGCTTGGCTGCCTGTCAAGTGCAATTGCATCCAGGCGAAATCCCTATTTAGTCAGGTGGAACGTGAGCGAGTTGTGTCAAGAACTTCACCTCAACAAGAGTATCTGGCAGTATTCATGAGAACACAACACACACACACACACACAGGCGAGACAGCTGGCATGCTCTTGCATCAGTGACATCCTATTTGCTAAACATGTAGATTTTTTTTTTTTTTTAACAAACACTGAAACAAAATGTTAATTTAAGCACACAGCTGCGTAACTGCATAGCTAAAGACTGTGTCTAATTGTTTAATATGAAAGCGCCATGGTCTGAAAGTTGTAGATGGCGAATCGCAACTGATAAATTGTCTGGCAACCATAAAACAATTTGGCAATTACAGCGCATTTGCTTCTGCGTACTGCATACAACAAGATACATACAGTAAAGCTCTCATTTTGGGCACATCCTTTGCATTGCAACAAATACTGTAGGCAGTCAAGTCAAACACTTCATAAATCATTGAGATGGGTAAGAAAAGATGTAATAAAAAAGAAAAAAAAAATGAAACTGACTTTCCTCATTATAAAAGATGGATGATGTGGAGATAAATTCAGGGTACATGGACAGGGCTACGATGAATCAGACAACACACAACACACACACATACGTGCACAAACACACACCGCCCTGCCTGTGGGAGGTGTCTATGTGTCACAAACTGAGCCAGTGAAAGGTAGGCCTGTTGCTTGTCCATATGTAATTGTCTGTGGATCTGGGTTGTCTCTGTGTCTTCACATGGGCATTTGTTTCATGCTGCTAATGAGTTCATAATTAATCAAGCTCCGATGAGAGAGCATCTGTAACCAAGGGGCGGTAATACAATAATGCATGCTGCGAATAAAAAACTTTTGGAGTACCGTGAATATTTTTCACAAGAAGCTCAGAGACATCTTGAGTTCTAATCAAAGCTTTCCCCAGGGCCCTCTCGAGGAGCAAAAGAACCTCCTCCTCAGGTTTTCAGACAAAAGTAAAGTGAGACACATCACGCAGGTGACTTCAGGAAGTACTCCTCTTTAATTTATCCCAGAATCCCTTTGGGAGAGGTGATCCCTTAATCACCGGCCTGCCTGTGGATGTTACAGTCTGTCACCGTCTCCGCTCACTGATTTAAGGCCGACGCGTGGCACCCGCATCAGAGCCATTGCAATTCGTGGCTGCATAATTCAACACAGCTCTCAAACCTGTCTCATTAAGGATCCTGGCTGCGGCCCATGCGTCTGAGCACGAGGCTCTGAGTGATAGATCCGCTGCCAGGCCCAGTTCCCCGTCTGGTTCAGGCCCGAGCTGGAGCGTCGCGTTCAGCCTCAGCGCCATTCCAGCGCTGGCAAGACCAGTGGCAACTCAGCACTGTTCAGCCCCAGCTCCAATCCCAACCTCAGATCTATCCTTGGCAACCCACACAAAATTGTAACCATGGCGACTCCCCAACACACACACACACACACGCACGCGCACCCCCACTGACACACACAAACATATACTGTACGCAACCCTGTTTCAGATCCGACCCCCCGACCCACCCGTTCCCCACCCGCTCCCCACATCCGGTTCCTAAGACCAAACAGAAACACACCGGCACTGTGCTGAATACTACAATGTGCACAAACACACACACACACACATACTCACACTTCTGGGAGAATCAACATCTGCGTGGATGCACAGCGCGCCTCATTTGACTGCGTTAGCAAGTGAGCCGGTGAGTGGCTTTCTGCACCGCTGAGAAATTCATTAGCGCACACCATTGACAAATGTGGACACACACACACACACACACACACACACACACACACACACCTGCTAAATGAGGAGGGCAGGTGACGATCACAGCCCGACACAGGAAGGAGTGTGTTGCAGTCTTCACCTTGACCCACTCTGCATCCTGTTGAAAAACACACACATTTAGACTTTACAATAAAAAGGTACACAAACTCCTCAGTAGCTGCTAAGTAAATAATCAGGAACTTAGGTTATTAAATGGATTCATAGATATCCTGGAACTAAACAAGTTAACATTACTGCTAACATGCAATGCTACTGTACCATTCAAGTAACTTACTATACCGTAGTAAAAATACATATAGAGAAACTACTTGTTTACTACTCATTTACAGCAGTCCACTCCTAATTAGTTCCTTGTTAATTCCTGATTAGTTAATAGGTAACTACTGAAGAGTTTGTGAAGTGTTTTTATAAAGTGTAACCTTTACTTTTTAAACTAAGTTGCACTTGTGGTTGTTTATTAAGTTTGGTATGAATCCCCTTAAAAGAAATGTTCAAAGCTCCCACTCACCCAAACATACCTTACCTTAATTCTCTGATAAAGACAGGGCAATGATTTAGCAAGGGACTGAAATTAGGCATCTGTTGGGTATGTCAAGGTGTGTGAATTAAAGGAATACGTGTACAGTAGTTCACCCAAAAATGAATATTAGTGTAGGGGCAGGATAGTCTAGTTTGGCATCTTGAGCAAGGTGCCTAACCCCTACCTGCTCCATGTAATGGCACCATATAATTGTAAGTCGCTTTGGATAAAAGCTTCTGCTAAATGACCTAATTGTAAATTGTAAATTGTAATTACATGGTGCTATTACATGGAGCAGATAAGGGTTATGCATCTTGCTCAAGGATACTTACAGATAGGCTAACTCTAGGGCTCGAACATACGACTTTCTGGCTGGGAGTTTAACACCTAGACCACTAGACTGTCCTACCCCCTACTAGACAATCCTGCCCCCTAGAATAAGAAAGAAGACCTTTCATTATCAAGCATTCCCTTGTTTAGGCTACACTGAACCAAACAGTGTGTCCTTTTACAAAACAATCCGGCATTACGGAACCAGAGGCATGACCAGAGAGCGTGACGTTGCACAACAGCTTTGGCAGAAAAAGGTATATCTTCAGTCTCATGGATGTTTTTAACTGCAGATCTCTCTAAGACCGACTGTACCTTCTAAGACATTGCTCCTTTCTCTGGAGAAAGCTTTACAGCAAATTAAAACTGGGTAGGAGTGTAAATGATGTCTTAAGGGAGACATTTTTTGTGAGAGTATGTGTCCTGAGTCATTTATGCAAATGTAATTAAATAACAGTTTCAAAGCTGCCTTGGTTCAAGTGTAGCAATGCTAAAATACTGTAACCGCTATAATTATTTGGGCGGGGGTTGCACAAATGTTTTCTCATCAACCAAGTAATTAATATTTTATAAAGTAACTATCAATTAACAAACATATATACACATACTACCAGGGCATTAGCTTAAGCCCTGGTTCTATAGAGTGTATGAGGCTGACTTGGCCTCTTGGCTCAGTGGAAGGGGACAGTGAGGTGAAACAGACAGTTGGCTCACAGGAGACAGGCTGTTTCCCCTCGGACGAAACTGTTATCTGTATGTCGCGCTCCATCAATCCCTGAGTGAGCTGTTACTGTAGCCTACCTGCCATATGGCCGTCACAGCTGAGCCCAGCCGGACATTCTCCCGCCCAATCCGCTCTGCCAAACACTCTGAAAGCTGCTGGGTGCCGCCCTGTGGAGAGACAAATATTACATGCCAAAAAGAAGCTTACAACTTAAGGGGTGCGTTTCGCGAAGGAGTTTAGCCCTCCAACCTGGCACATGTGTAACTGACAAGTCGTACCCGGGAAGAAATGTAAGTAGATATAGTGTACAGGGGCCTCATTACAGAAACTTCCTAACTGCATCTTATCTTAGGATAGGAATTTAGCTATTACAGAACCGCCCTAATTTACGGATTTCCGAAAGTTAGGAATCCTAAATTAGGATGGCATAGACCCTGTCCTAAATTCAAAATAACTGCCAAAAATGGCAACAGCACTGTTAGGTCTGCAATGAAGATGAGGAACAGGAAAACAGAAATATAATGATTGAAAGGCTACTCAAACCGTATGATGACGCTTTAAATTTCCCGGACCATGTATAAATGGTATATATTGACTGCCAAGAGGATTTACAGATACAGGCATGACAGGACGACTACAGCTATATTTAGGATTATGATAAGATAGGAGGTCTGAGATAGGACAGGACACAGCCATGTCCTATCCTATCTCAGAGTTTGAGTTTAGGAATATTTCTGTAACAGGAAGACTTTTCCCATCCTTGATAGGACAAGCAGGTAGGATGTTTTTCTGTAATGAGGCCCCAGGGCCTGTATTCACAAAGCATCTTAATGCTGATATAGCTCCTAACTTGACGATTTAGGATAAACTCCCAAAGAGGACTCCTAAGTCACTAAGACCAAATCAAAACAAAACAATCCTAATATGGCTGCTGCAGGATCAATGCTCCCCTCCAGCCCCGTTGTGTCTGAGTGCCCAAGAACACTGTACACCACTGAGGTAATTGGCCATAGAGCCTTGTGTGCTTAGCCTCCTCCTAATAAATGCAATAAATATTTCCAATTATAGATTACATGTTAATATAATCTGCGATGACATGTATAGCGAGGTTGACTTTTATTCTATAGGCTAAAATACATTGAATGATAGAGAATAGAACATTGTGGTCTAGCATAATAATTGGCCTAATGTCCTATTACCTGTGGCAGTCGTTTGTCGCTTGAATTCTGCAATCTCTGACATTGCCTGAGCTGGACTTTAATGTTGACCTTATTCTTCCAGTATGTTGGGGTACAGTAATTGTGTTATTGTTTAGGCCACCATTACCCTTGAACCTTGAACGACGTCGTTTTTTTATTCTGTTATTGTTAGAGATCATCAGCATTAGCTGCTCTCACTTGTTCCTCCTCCTACACGTGGCTCGCCGCAATACTTTGGAAACACATTATTTGTATATAGTTAAAGTTTGAATAAATTGGATTCTAACTGCAAATGAGGCCCGTGTCGTTGCACAATGTAGCGACACATGTCTTATTGTCTGCAACGTGCGGAGGTGGCGAGTGCAGGCGCGAGCCGGAACAGAGACGCTGGAGCAGCGAGGAGAGGGTTATCGAGCTACGCTCGTAGTCGAATAAATAACAGAAAACTTCCAATAGGCAAAAAGCAAACAAAAACTCAACGCTAGGCTAGGTTACGTGGGTTCTGTAAAGACACACCAAAACAATGACTTAAATAGTGTCCAAAATTAACAGAAATGAGATGCACCTGTGGGGCTAATCCCCTACAGGTGCAACAGAAGGATGGGAGGCACGGGGCGTCCACCTGCCTGTGCGTGCCAATCGTGACATTGTCAGCCATGGTGGTTCTAGTCTGATAATTAAAAGGCTGCTTATGTGATATCCGCTAATTGTTTAGCAGTTACTTGACTAGCAATATTCTTGGTGTTTAATGAGTGACACTTAGACTACATATTTATTTTAAATTCTTTATTTAAATATGGCAACATGATACCTCCTTCTACAGTATTTTATGATCAATTCACTGACAGACCCATCCCCAAATCAGCCAGTCATTGTGCATGAAACGCAACATCATCCATCGCAACAAGGTCAACCTTGCCCTTTTTCTTACTTTAGGATTTCACCCCATTCCTTAGTAAAAGTTGGTCTCAGCAGCTTTGTTAACAGGATTTAGGAGTCAACTTTTATTTAGGACTGAAACATTTAGTGCGATTTAAGAGTACTCTTAGCGGTAAGATAAAATGCTTTGTCAGTACGGGCCCTGGACTGTAGCTGGTGTTTTAGTCTGAGCAGGTCTGAATATTGCTCTCAGTCCTTTTGAAAGGAAACATTCCTTAAAATATCAATGCTAACCCCGTGGTACAGTAGCTTCACAGTGCACACTCTTGCCAGGGCTTTGTTTCATGTTGCGAGAGAGCAAACACTACAATAGGGAAATCCAATTCCGACCAAGGTAAAAGGATCTCACTCAATAGTGCTAAAAGGGAGGGGGAAGGTTTACTAGGGTTTGACAGGATCTCAGTTCAGAGTGAGCTATTGGCTGTGTTGGAGACTGCGTTGGAGAGGGGGCATTCAGAAAAGAAAAAACTAAATCCCAATAAAGCCCCTAGTCGAGAGGCTCTAAAGCATTCTAAGATTATAATGGGGACTGGAAAAATGACCTGCGGGGAGAAATTGGGGGTTGTCAGGCAGTACCTTGACCCTGAACTCCTGAGCGGAGCCTGGAGAGCTTTCCACCAGCCGCAGAAGACCTCCAGCTGCAGCTGCATACATGAGGAAAAATAGGAAGGACATCTGGGATGGCTCCACGCCGAACACGGCCCTGCTACACAGCCCCATCTCCTCTTTCAGCCCTAGAAGAAAACACGCATTTACACATGGCTGGAAGTCTGTTCTGCACTTTCTGTTGTTCTGCAGAATTCAATCCAGCTGGGGCTTTCAAAGTGGCGGTCGGGAAGGGGGTTTTCAAAGATTTTTTTTTTTTAATTCATTCATTAATTGGGAAGAAATGTTCTTGCGAAATAATAATATTACATATGTTGTATTATGTTGCTGCCAACAGTTTTTATAGTGTAGAACATCTGCGTAGTACGAATACAGGTAAAAATGAGTTACATGTTTGAAAAAATATCCTTGAAAGATCTGTCGCTCTTACAGCACTGAAAATCTCTACCCAGAAACACCTAGACTTGCAATTACAATTAGGTCATTTAGCAGATGCTTTTAGAAGTTAGAAGCATTACAAAGAGCAGGTAACACGTGGACCACTAGACTATCCTGACTTATATAAGCAGTTATCTACGGTAAGATAAGAGCTGTGCACGTGTTTTACAAAAACCCTTTATCTCTCCTCATTGGGATTGTCATCTTTTATACATTCTATGTTGTATTTTTTCTGTATTTTGTTGTATTTTTAGTGCAAACTGTGAATGTTGTGTATTATCTACTTAAAATGTTCATAATGAAACCACAGGGACAAAATCCAAGGTTTTATGAGCTTGATAAGATATATTATGTTCCAGGACCTGAGACGACTGGAACACAGTGTAAGGGGACACACTTTAGTGGTCTCTATGATCAAAATGCAGTATGTCTTCGACTTCTATTAACGCTAACCTCTGGTCCAGGCATGTTGCTCAATGTACGAGTGAAGGGTCATACTGTCCAGTTCCACTGCATTAGGAGTCCGGGACGGGTCCTCGACACACACTGTTGAGCATAACCTGTCAAACTGTGACATACACACACACACACACACACACACACACACACACACACACACTTTTACAATTACAATTTACAATTTTATAATCTTTTATAATCTTAGCAGTTTATCAACGTGAGAAAATGATGACTGTATGCAGTATTCAGCTGTAGACTAATTATTCATTATTCAGTTGACACAGTACAGTGAAGAATGTCATCAACACGTCCGTCTGTTGATTCTAGGCACAGTGTCTGACAGTGAATCTGATTACCATGATGTCTGGTTTTGTGAATTTAATAACTAACCATGCCAGATTCATAAACCTATATTAATTTTATAAGTGAAAACATAAATAAAAACATCAATCAAAATTATACTAAAACATCAATCAAATAACCTCCATATTTGATCAATACACCATATGGCTTTCTTTCAAATGTTACTGAATTGATTAGTTATATATTAACATTATTTTTGATGTATGTAATCTAACTAGTTTTCAGCATCAACAAAACGTGGGCTACCTTCCACAGTAGCTGGGTGAGGTCTATTAGCACCGCAGGAGACAGGGCAGGGATATTGGAGGTGTGGGTGCGGACCTTTGCATCGGGTCCCCCTATGTGGCACACCTTCTTTCCCTTATCGTACTGTGGGTAGACTTCCAGCCCCAGTTCCTGTATGAGCTCCATGATGTGTGTTTGGGTGCTGAAACAGAGAGGATTCATCGATAAAGCTACACAACTAGATTGGTGTCCATGATTGCCCCCCGGTGCTTGAAACCAGTGTTTGAAACCAGTGTTGTTGTTTTTTAGTTTGAAACTCGGAAAGTGCACACGAGTGCTGAGTCTCTGGCACTCCTCTCTACTCCTCCCCCCCACAGAGTTCCAGAGGCTCAAACTATTCTCTACCCCTCCATCTGCGTGTACATGCAGACATTTGGGGTTCTGGGGGCACTATAAACACAATCACTGTTGTTTGACGTGAATGCGTCAGTAACTGTGTGCTACTTGATATTGCACCTTGATATAGTTGAGATTATAAAAACTTGAATGCTTTCGGAATTTGGAGTACAGGCGATTTACAAAAAAAATAAAAAAGGATGGGTATACTATTTCCATATTTTTATTTACTTGAAAAAGACGGTTGCTTTAGAGGGAACAGGACAAAAACGTCCGTGTGTTACGTTCAGGTAATTGGTAGCCATAATAGTGGTAGAGTAGTTGAAGAGTTAGGAAAGTGGGCTGGCTGCCCGGAGATTGCTCATTTAAATCCCATCTGGGTAGATAGAGTGTTGGTGAACTGCTCTCTCCACCTTTGAAAACAACCGCCATCAAGCTGCTCATGGGAAAAGCACAGACAGTTATTTCACTGGAGTCCCCGCACTGCCACTCCCAGATGCAAATGTGTCTATCAACCCTGTCATGCATAAATAACCAAAAATAATGCATTCATACAGTATGTCATTGATTGAATTTTCAGCTGATGCATTGATACAGTACAGTAGGCCTATATTAATATACTGTATGGATCCTACAATATACACTATACTGTATACGTATGCATGCCATATATGATAGTAATTGGTCCCTACACTGTAGTAAAAAAGACATGTCTGAAGGAACGCCACCAGATTGATTGATTTTGACACAGAAAACTAGATTCCATTACATGCAGTAGTTAGAGAAGAAGGGTGACATTGATAGTCCAGATTGTAAAATACTCAGAGCCTAACAGAATATGACTCGACCATCTGTGAAGCTCATCCACCGTGAGCATCGCAGCCCACCATTCCATAACAAACACGTTTCCACTCCCCTAGAATGTTATGGCCATGATTAACAAGATATTTATCTATGAAATCAACCTATTTAATTATCAATATAATATTTCATTGGCAAAATGACCATTATAGCAGTAAGTTAGGCAAATAAGCCCATACTGTCACGACTGTCACGGCCTTTATATGGGTTGCCAGTACCACTTAATGGAATTAGAGAAATTATGCGCCTATAAAAAAAATGTTGTCACTATAATAAAATTCTGGTGAAATACTTGCCTAGACAGCAAAGGTGTCCACTTTGAAGGTTGGAAATAATTACCTCTTATATAAAACAATCCAAATATGTGTTGTGCTTACTAGGCTGCAAAATGGCCCGTTTCCAAATGTAAACTTGTCCAAAATGTTTAGCCGCTGGCCAGTATTGTAATCTCATTTTGGATAGAGCAAATTTTCTGCAGATTCTGCAGATTTAAATGCTTTGTATATAAGTAGAAGAAGATATATACTTCCAATTTTCCGATATCATAATGTACTTACAGGGACAGGAACAATAATCACTTTAAATCACTGCATTAGGCCAATATATATAGATGTGCTTTTATGAAATGAAATTTCTCTTCCTGTCTTTATAGTTCAATTTATTTATTGTATTACCACCCATTATTATAGTCACGTTGTTTCTTTGTGGTTTGTTAGTCAGTGCAAAAACCTTTGTAAACATAATGTGAATGTTATTTATTTATTTATACTTCAACAAAATGCCTGTACAGTAGCTCCTGCAGAACTTTGAAATAGTGCAGGCAAATCACAAGATAAAATGTTGAAAATTACAAAGTGGGGTGACTGCATTAACAGGAATAATATTAAGTTGTGCAATGGCATTGTCTCCGCCTGCAATAAGATGAATCTGAAATTAATTTATTAAAATAATCTTCCTTCATCTACCTCCCTCGCTCTGTGCACCTGAACCAGTCTATAACCCATTAATGTGTACATCCACCACAGTAGTTTAATGTTTTGTTTATCATATTATCTATGTGTAGCTGTAATTTGAACAAAAATATAATCATCCATTATAACATATTCAGAATCTGGTGGTTATATTAAGTAAAATCTAGACTACTGTGCTTGTCCATTACGGCTAAACCCTCCCACTGAATGTTCAGTTTGGCTGTATTTTATGGCATGCTTCTTTAAAGTACTCCAGCTAGGGTCCTAGTTCAGTCACGGAAATAAAAATAAAGTTGGCTGTAATGTAGAAAGGTTGGAGCAGGTCACACTAACTTTATTGCTAAATATTCTCTAAATACAGTAGGCTATATGAGTGAGAGGAGAAAGGGAAAAACTGGAAAACACTTATAGGCACAAGTCTTCATATCCTCCATCAATACTGTGTGGTATCGGTGCCATGTTAAGCTTCTCTCTACTCCTCTTAGCATGGTAAAACCATCCTGACTTCGCAAGCTCTATGATTTGTTCCACTCAGAATATCAGTCGGGAAATTCTCCATTCAAAGTGGTTTATCAAAGGAGCGGTGCCAATAGGTGTCAGTCAAATCATTAGCAGGTGATTGGACCACCTTCAACCAATCAGAACCATGTTGGATGGGACGATTTTCAGAACATTGAAATTTAGGGTGCGCTCAGTAGACGTTGGCTATGTTTGGTGAACTGTTTTAACTAAAGCGTTCACTACATTGATTACATGGATTGGGATTGATTTCCAATTCACCCAGGGATATAGTGTTATAATAGACAAATAATCAAAATTTTTAAACTACTTGTTCAGTTCAGCATTGTTTCAAGTTCATTGAAGATAACAAAACATAAAATGCATACTTTGCTATCCGCACGAACTGAACTACCTACCTGTATGCTGACTGGCCAATGGTTCCGTAAACCGGCTGACAAACAGTTTTAAATGGAAAGCTCCCACACTGATATGCAAAGTGAAGCAAATTGTAGATGGCTCTTGTAAAATCAGGATGGTTTTACCAGGCTATACCCCTCTTCCTACGCTCTCAGGCTGACGCTGTTCATTACAATTAAACATTTTGGTAATAGGGGATGTTTTTTTAAATTCAAAACAACTTACAGTGAGTACAATTAGAAGTAGTGTAGTCTAGTGGTCTAGGTGTTTGACTGCCAGCCAGAAGGTCATGGGTTGGAGCCCTAGAGTTAGCCTACCTGTAAGCATCCTTGAGCAAGATGCCTAACCCTTATCTGCTCCATGTAATAGCAGCATGTATTTGTAAGTCACTTTGGATAAAAGCGTCTGCTAAATGACCTTATTCTTATATAAGTATTACAGCAGGTAGGGGTTAGGCATTTGGCTCACAGATGCTTACAGGTAGGCCGACTCCAGGGCTCCCAGACCACTAGACTACCCTGCCCTGTCCCCTCCCCCTACAGTCAAATTCAAACATAAACAGTAAGATGGGAAAGTAAATTTGATTTGTTGTTCTGGGGGGGGCGCTATAGCCCAATCAAGGTGTGTACCTTTAAGTAGTGGATATTCTCCACCGTGACGGGCACGCTTAACACGTAACTCGAACTTTGGGACAGGCCAGATCAATAGCAATCCTTATAATAATCCTCAGTCCATCTCTGCAGTGTGTCACTAAGTGGGTTTGTAATGATTTTCATCTGGATGAAACTCATAGTCTTGCTAGTAATCTAGCTGGAGCCCCATTTTTCTGCCTGTTTTGACATTAGCAGAGCTGCTTCGTCCCTTCAAGGACTTCTGCGGAAAGGAGCATTTCCTAATAAAACTACAGTGTGAAATAAACTACATGTCATTGATTCTTTTCTGCCATTTCATCCTTTCAGCTTGGGTGGACTGGATTGGCTGCGTATTAGCTGCTGATCTTTTCACTGTATGTATTTTGCAGAAATGATTTGAGCCATGTTAATTTCATATGTAGCCATATGTAAAATTACACTCTGTAACGTTCTGACTGTATTGTGTAAACTTCTTCTGTGGTGTAGCTCAGGTTTCATCAGAAGTAGAAAGAATACAGAATTTACTGTAGTAGAAGTACAAATTAAAACATTACTAAAGTAAAAGTAAAAAGTAGCTTAATATAAAAATACTTCATCACTTCCATTTATCACATGATGCATTACTTCCACATCTGGGTTTAATATATATACTGTGTATATATATGTGTGTGTGTGTGTGTGTGTGATCAACATTACCTTCCAACCCACTGGCCCCCAAGGTCCCAGCAATCAACTCCATCGGATGCTGGTAATTCTCTGGTAACTGTGCGTCCTCCCACCCGATCTTCAAGGCACAACAGATACAGTACGGTGCAATTAGACTGCTAGGATTATATTCTGTCACTATGAATATACTAATAAATATACTGTATCATAACATTTTAGAATTCTATTCAATCTAATAAGAGCATTTCAATTATGATGTATGCAAACCTTTTCCTTCCAATATCAGTATTCTTAACTTGCTATCCTTTTTCTTCAACAAATGAGCAGCACTCAGTCCAGACAGTCCGGCACCAACCACAATGACATCCCACGTTTCTGCAGTCATGGTTCAAACTTTACGAACTTGGACTTAATGACAAATTTGCACGTGCCACAAATTGTGAGAGAGTCAGAAAAAGAGTCAGAAAGCTACAATAACTTCTTCTTTCCATTTGAATGAGTTCATGTCCGTACATGTGCCTCTGTGGCTTTCATAACCCTGCACTTTGGACTGACCTATGGCGAAATCACTTTACTATGGAAATAAATGCCACGAGAAGCAAGCTTCTAGCATTTTTAGAAGAATGTGTACAGTAGAAATTGCAAAGATATGTAAAACTGGTAGAGGTTCACAGCTGTAATTAAAAATATATCCACTAATAATTAATGCCAGGTTCTAACACATTAAAATGTGGGAAAGACTGGAGGGGGAGGACCCACTGAAAAAGCAACTTAACTGAAGACCAAAAATCTTTATTTGAAATCACTTCAAGGCAAAGACATTTAATGGAATATCTGGCTAGATTTGGCCTTAAAATTAGGCCCAAACTAGTCCATATCTTGAAAAAACTAATTTTTTAAGTTTTTCTTCAAGAAAGCGAAAGAGAAATTAATCAAATGTCTTTACCGATGTTTATGTAAGTTATGATTGAAGAGCTGTAATATTATTGCAATCACTCAGACATTTCTGAATATTAGTCTTGTTTTCAGGATACTTCAGACTGCAGACAAGAATAATAAATTTAAATTTTTTACAGTTTATTACCTTGTGCCACATATTGTCAGAAAGGTTTGAGTGTTATTATTTTTGTTACAAGTTGAGTATAGAAGGGAAACAGTGCCAAATGTAAACCAAACTTGCCAGATACTTTAAGGCCATAAATCACAAGAGGACAAATTTGAGTTACAAGAAGGTATGAAAAACTGTGACTGTGGAGCTCATGAATAAAACACGAGTTTATAAACCATTTACATATTGATGTGATTTAGCAGTAGGTAAGGTATTTTAAACCAAGAAAACACAAGCATTATTAAAGATGTATGAGCCTGTGAAGGCCACACAAGAACAATAAATGGGGGTACATTTACTAAAGGACACAGTACAAGAGGTCCTTTTTGTGTTTCACTCAATCTGCCTTATAATACTATATAGGCATTTGTGTCTATGTAAAACCCTGTGCCATGAGTCAGAGTGGGCTACAGACACAATGGCTTGACCTTTCAGTGATGTTAAAATAAAGAGTTTGAAGCTGTAAGTAACAATCTTTGTCTAGTTGACTACAAACCAGAAAGGGTCTCAATTAATCATTCACTTCCTAGTAGATGTGGGTGCTATATATTTAAATAATTGAATCTGAACTATTTGGCTATTCCCTGAGTGTCGTTTTCAAAATAATATAGCAGTCAGACTAAAAACAACACTGCAGCTATAATTTATATTTCCTGCAGACTTTTGCAGCTGTTCATATGGATACCGAATTTTTGTTATTGTCAAGGTATTTTTTGTGCCTTTATAATACATACAGTATTCAGTAACAAAGAATACGCACTGCAGTGGTAACCATGTGGTGCCTATTTAGTTTCTCTCTCATTTCTCTCTTTTCATTTAAAGAATGGCTGTGGCCTTGTAGATGTACAACAAAGATAAGTGTGGGGTTTTAAACATCCAGCTGGGCCACTGCCTCTTTTGTTTTTAGTTGAATAACCCGTTTTCTATCACCTGAAACCAGATCTCCCGGTCCTTGCCCAGCCTCTGTGAACTGAGAGCCATTTGACATATGGAAAGGCAGGTGCATTAATGTAAGATTCATATTTTAATATGATCAGTCAATGTGGATTGTTTTTGCAAACAGCGTTAGGATTAATTCAATGTAATGCCTCTGCATGTTTGTATGTATCAACTCTATTTGTTATTTTGATAAATGCTCTACAAACGAAAGAGCGTTTTGTCTTATTGTTGTTGTGCATCTTAAGATAAGGCAGACCTTGGTAGTATTATTATTAGGGTTGCAACAACAAAGAAAGGGAATTAGACTAGCTAGATTAGATTAATACACCCAGCAGGTGGTGCAGGTGGGCAGTGGGGAAAAGGGTGGAACACCTTCCCAATGGGACGGGTTCAAGAGGAAGTGAGAAACAAACTCACCTTAAAGACACAGAGAGAGAGAGAGAGAGAGAGAGAGAGAGAGGCGACACCATGCTGGTTAATCCTCCGTGCCTCTCGGACAGAGATTTGGATGCATGGCCCACATACAGGTACCATCATTATCCTTTTATCTACATTGTGATATATTGCTATTGTATCTGCTAGTGTCGTTACATACGGCTTGTTTACACAAACACATCTTGGGAGGAAGTGCTCAAGCATTTCCAACATAGCAGTTGTTACAAGCAAACCAGAGTTACCAGAGTATGGTGTAATATTTAATGTAAGAAATTATACTGTTGTACGGTTTACAAAAGTTTAGAACATTTTAGAACGCTCACCTGCTTTATGTGCGTATACAGCTAAAGTATAGACTGTTCCACTGATTTTAATTTCACGCATGTTTTTATAGCCTTCCTGGTGTCTCTGTTTTTGCCATATGCACAGCAGTTCTCTTAAGCACAGGTAAGAGTGTGCACACACACACAAACACACACATACACAAGAACAACACTCAAGCGCAACAACCCAACCCCATGTTGCACTCTAAGGTTGGATATTTTCCAGTTTATTTTGATGACACAGAGAGAAATTAGATAAGACTATATATCAATGAAAGGCATCAAGGATGCTGCCATTTTTGCTTATATTCAACACCGCTAAATGCTACAGTAGGCTTTTAACTGAGTGTTGCCATGGCGCTAACAGTTCGTCCAATCAGACGTTCAGAGCATGCCCCAAGACAGCTCAGGTTGACTCTGATTATTCAGGTGGTTGAGCTAATGTGTTTTTTTCCCTTCGAGGCATGGAAGCATATTTTAGAAGATGAACAAAATATCTAAAACAAATGTGCCAAATGATGGGGCAAATTGTTAAATTGTCGTAGTAGCCTATACTGAATTAGCAATTAGAACTCTTCTTCCAACTAATAATACTGACATACTGTACTGTACAGTACTTACAGGTGTAAATAAGTGAGTTAGGCCTTTACGTGCAGGTTTTTTCTTCATGAAACTCAATGAAAATCCTAAAATTAAAGTGATGGTCCTCCTTTAGTGAGGTAAAACCTCTTTTGAAGGATCTTAAGTCAGATTTAATATGGAAATGATAAGGCTTTGTTGTATTACATTGTATTGTATTTTACTATAAATTTCAACATGTAAAAAAAATCCCAATGAGGAAATCCATCAAATCTAAGCAAATCCTTATCACCAAATGCAGTGGTTCTCTTTTCAGGCATGACCCCAGTGTGTGCACGTTGTGGGCGTGAGGTTTGAACCACACATTTCTGCTGCATAAATTTAGTCACATGAAACAACACTGGCCAAGACATTAACAAACATACCTAAAAAACTATCATTAACATTATTATAAAAAAAACATTTATCTCAAAATGTTGAGATTTTATTTTTGTCGCGGTACCAACTATTAGAACCATTAGCCTAACATCTGCTATTCAGTGTAACTTTAGTGGACACGAATCCCTTCTTCTGAATCAGGATGTACGAAGGGGATGCAACTGACCACGGGCCCTCAGACCATCCAGAAGGCCGAGGGAGGTAGCGTGACCCTGGGCTGCTCCTTCAGATCAGGACCCTCTGACACCGGAGAGCTGGATATAGAATGGTCCATGGTCAGCCAAGACAGTACCCGCAAAGACCAGCTGGTAAAGGGCACACAAAGGGAATAATGCACGTGAATAGCTGTAGTGTGTGTGTATATATATATATATATGTGTGTGTGTGTGTGTGTGTGTGTGTGTGTGTGTGTGGCAAAGGACGCGCTCACACCGACGGGTTCATTTGGGCAGACTGTGTTTTGTTCTCGACATACAAATGCAACAAATGCAAAGCAGTGAATAGTTCCCAGCGGGTTCCATCATGTCACCAGCTGTGTCCGAGCGGTGCTCTGCTGACCTGCTTATGTACAGTAATACCTAATAAACTGATAAAATCAGGTGAAAGATTAAATAGGGTGTGAGGGTTCAAAGTGAAATTAACAGTTGTGTTCAGAAGTTAATTTTTACATGTATTTTCCGTTAGAATAACTGTTAAGACTTACGACATATAAGATACTCCACAATCAGTGGTTTTGACCCACGCTGCTACTGTAATAAAGGCAATTATGAATCAGAGCATGATCATGGCTAAATGAAAGGCCATAAGATAACAACCACCAAATATCCCCAGGACCTGAGCTACAGGAACTGTCGGAATCCACTCTCTCTGTTTATAGCCCTTATAACAGCAAACACGAGAGAAGTGCGATTGCCTCTTCTAGACAGAATTAAAATGTGATGCGATATGAAGGAGGGGAGTGGGCACTGGGTTATGCATTGGTACTGTTTAAGCTCACATCATTCAGTTGTTTCTGAGCTTTTGCCTTTTAACTGGAATGTTGCACGTTATGGGAAGGGCAGGTTGGAATTTGGAGCACCATCTGCATCCTTCTGCTTTCTAGCCATTCTGCATGTCCCAACAAAAGGGATTAACCAGGTGTATCATGTTTCGCTGTACAAACAAATACGGTTTAGGCGATGATTGTGAAGTCCTAATTTACAGCCCTTGAATATTTATCCGCTGGTTGTATTCTTCCAATGTTTACAGCTCTTGTCCTACACTGGAGGAAAGAAATACATCCACGCAGACAGTGGTGTCATGGTGGGGCTTGACTTCACAGCTGTGGACCCCTCCAGTGGCGATGCGTCAATCACCATTTCCCCTCTGTCACCTGCACATAGCGCCACCTACCAGTGCAAAGTCAGGATGTCTCCAGGAGTGGATATGCAGAAGATTTCTCTGATAGTACTGGGTGAGTTGGGTGGGTTACAACCTTGGGCTAACATGGCACAAAGTTGCGTTACTTATGCCTAAAGCTATAATCACAAACTTTTTCACATGAGTAAACGTGAATTAATGCTATTTATTGATTCATAAAGCCTTTCAGTTTTTGTCATCTGGTGTCTAGGTGTGACAGTCCTAGAGAAATCATATCAGTAGCATGAAGGTAGAGCCTCACACAATAGAGGTTGCTCCACCAGAGACATACTGGTCCATGTGTCCATACACTGTTTTGAAGTGAGCACTTACCACTTGCATATTCTGTATGTGTTTAGGTCAAATGACCTAAACCAGAAAGTGCTAGACGGTATGAGGGGTGGAAGCTATAAAAATTATTTGATTAAAATGGGATTGATAAATTGTCATGTGAATTAAAAATGAAGTTGATAAAAGTGCATTTGGATTAAATTTTTCAATTGTAATTTTCATTTTACTTGATAAAATCAGGGGTCACTTTATTAAATTGCTGTTGATAAATGAGTCAACTTTATCAAAAGCGTCATTGTAAACGATAAATTAGGAGGTGCTGTTTTCATCAAATCACTTTTGAGACATCAGGTCACGATGATAAACCACCTTCCTATTCAATTAACATGCTTCATTATCACCTGTGTATAAGGAATTTTTGTATATTTCACCCTTCAGCCTAATAGCTTTGATGCAAATTATACTTTAAATGCTGCCTTACAAACATGACATTGAATAATAATAATTATTATAATTAATCAAACCAACAGCAATTTAATAAAGTGACCTCTGATTTGATCAATTAAAGTGAGAATTATAATAAAAATATTTATAACAAATGCACTTTTATCAACTTCATTTTAAATGTACAATTCATGACAATTCATCAACCCCATATTAATTTAATATTTTTTATAACTTTTAACCCTTCATAAGACGGTAGCATTAAAAACCTTCATTAAGCATTTTTATATTCACCAGCAGGGGGAGGCAATTCCCCAACAGATTTTAAAACAAGTCCCGAGTCTAAAAGTGAATGGATTGAACTTTTTGGGCTATATTTAAACGATCTAAGCGAATCATCTACTGTAAAGCGCATGGGGCAAGTGGATTTGCTGCCTCAAGATAGCAATGAGCCAACAATACACGTGACCACAGCTAATTTTAAGACACACGCCCATTGGCGCAAGTGCATTTATTTATTTACAACATGGGTGCTGGACGGGAAAATGACAACGTTTGTCTGAAACTAGCAAAGACTCTTCGGGCGTCAAACAAAAGTATATTTTATTCTCTGGACTGGAAAGTCCTTGTAAACGTACCCTTTTAATTTCAAAATGCTTATTTGAATCAAGGGCAAGCCTTAACACATTATGCACATCATTGAGGCCAGACAGGTGGAACAAAAACAATCACGTGGAATTGCCTGAAAACGTGCACAGTAAAGCCCTGACAGAATTAGTGAATAGGCCTACAGATGCCTTTCACAAGGTTATTGAAGACTTTTTCAAGAATTCATTCTGCACTAAGTCTTCATTAACTAAATAAATGCCACTTTGAAATGCCTTATTTTAAAATGAACCATAACACAAACTGTTGAGAGCCATTGTCAATGAAAGCATTAAGTGCTCATGGACAAAGTAAGCTATTAGAAATGTCAAAAGAGAATGGATTTTATAAAAATCTATGAAACATTTATTTTTTATTATCATTGTCATATCACCAACTTGTCCAAAATCTACTTTGCACCATGGTATCTTAGATCATACAGTAGCCTAGGCCTACTTTCATTTGCCCTCACCTACTGTATTTCACCACAGCCAATCATTTTAATGATTACATTTTGTGTAGCAAAATGGCAGTCAAAAACTCGTTCCTTTATTTTATAATGGAAACCTACTGTAGGCATATGTTTGAACTCTTCAGTCAAAAAATTACCATTGAAGACTATTAAATAACATATTAACACCTGTCCTCTTTAAAGGCCTACTGTAATCTGTAATTCCTGGATGGCGGCATTACGCCCCACCAAGGAAAGCGTCAAATAATGACCTCTACGGTAAGGTAACACCTTAAACGTCATTATTTGACATTCCTGTAGGCTACAAGGATGTGGACTCAGAACGACATCCAAGTGTATGCCAACAGCGTTTTGACACTGAGCTGATGGTGCAAATGGCATGCAAATTGAACTAATTGGCTATATTTTGTCCCAAAACAAATGTATTTTAATCTTTTAGCTAGGGTGTAGCCCACTGTAATCTTTTTCTTCAGATATGTTCTGGCAAGCGGGGGTCAGATTTAGGGTGACTGAGCTGCAGCCCAACCGCATTTTACTTTTAAATCTTTAAATTTTAAATCTGCTTGTTCTGCTGGTAAAAACCAGAACGATTCAGACCAGTCACTGGGAGCCATCGAACTAAAGTAGGCCTACCAGTTTAATATGGGACCTGGTGCAGAGACTAAAAGCCTGAGCTGGGTCGTGTTGTTGTAGGCTAATACTTTACAAGTAACGGACTGGGCCTATAAAATCGTTGTAGGATTTTTATTTCAGCCAGACTTTGATTTCACTGATGAGCACATCTTCAACCGGAATGAGGGGTGAGCCGGAAGGTCGTGGGTTCGAGCCCCAGAGGTGGCCTACCTGTAAGCATCCTTGAGCAAGATGCCTAACCCCTATCTGC
>JAODLI010005099.1:6138-28791 GCA_027575585.1 Percopsis omiscomaycus | reverse complement strand
CTCTCTCTCTCTCTCTCTCTCTCTCTCTCTCTCTCTCTCTCTCTCTCTCTCTCTCTCTCTCTCTCTCTCTCTATATAGATAGATAGATAGATAGATAGATAGATAGATAGAGAGATAGATAGAGAGATAGAGATATAGATAGATAGAGAGATAGAGATATATATATAGAGAGAGATAGAGATATATAGATATATAGATATATATAGAGATATATATATAGATATAGATATAGAGATATATATCTATATAAATAGATGCCTTCCGGCATGTTTTCAATAGTTGCCAAGCTAACACACCTTGACCTTGCATGCTGCGCAGCCTGCATCTGTGAGACTATAGTATATCTTACTATTTGGTGGATGGTGGACAGTAGTCCTATAAGCCATTTACCGTAGGCCCCTATGCGCGGTAATCAAACACGGTTTTATGATAATAACAATATGTAACGGTAATGATAACCTTCGGGAATTTTACGGTGGTTTATTGTGAAACCATTTCATCCCTGATTTGTAAGGAAATGGCTGACCCATAGGCTTATGCTTTCTAAAGGGCAGCTGGCCAAATTCTACAGTAGCTTGAGTTAGACTGCAGGTGAGTCATCATTATCAGGCTAGTTCTTTGGAAAACAATGGACTCAATACAAGTGAGGACACATTTTGTGAATTATGACTCGCCACCTAATCTTAAATCATGATTAATCTTTGACGGATATCTTTCGCACACCCTGTGTGAATGTGTGGGACTTTAAAAATTTACAGATGGATTAATGTTCCCTATAGATATTCTTCTCCGTGAAAACTTACAGTGAAACTTTTACAGAGACGGCAATACAGCTTTGGTAGGCCCACAGAAAATGGGGAAACTTTCAATAGGAAATATCATGTTGCATGCGCCTATAGGCAATTTATATCATAATGGAAATCCCTGAACTTTTTTAATCTTTTTTTTTATAAGTGTCCTATTAATGTGTTTGCGTGGGTGTGTGTGCTGACGTGTTACATTTTGCTGACTCCCTCAGAGCTAAACAAGTAAGTGAAATCTATACAGTATGTTAGAAAGTGTCTGATTTTTGGATGAATGATATAAATGTGTCGCTTTCAACGAAATACTAGGCTATTTAAACCCGTAACTTGGTCTAGCTGTGGCATACTATTGCATGCTTGTGATAACGAGATAAAGCATTCTCTTCTGGAATCAGGTCAAGAACCGACATTTAATGTGTTACGATGGGCGTCACGATGATGGCTACTAATTCTCTAGGAAATTCACATTGGCTCACATCCTGTTTGACTTAGGTGGCTCTGAGGTTTGAGGCGGGAATCAGCCAATCATACACTGGTTTGGTTTTAACTCAAGAGGTTGGCTTTGTTTCTTTAACAGAGCCATTGGAAGGCTACAGTATTTAAAACGCGTACAGAAACACTTCAAAGGCTAAAAGGACTGCCAGTGAGCCGTTTCCTGTCGGTCGTCTCACTCGTCTGGTGTTGAACAAAGAAGGCTATATTGCACAATCGCCGATCTGGTAGGCTACGTTTTTAAACTAAATGTAGAGTATCTAGCGTGAGTTCATGCCTTTTATCCTGCTATAATTTGTGGTATAAGGCCACATTTACTTTGTTCTGAGACGTGGTCTGTTTGGGACACGTTTTTATTCTACATAGCCTATCGTTTCGTTCTTATTGATTTTCATTTTATTGCCTGCATTGATCGTAAACCACATAGGGATATAGAATTAGTGAAAGTAAAGATCGGTAAACAATATTCATTAAAGTAGCCTAAATGTCACCCTACTTCTGTCATGTGTCACTCTCACTTTCATTGTAGGCTATTAGATGTATAGGCTATAGCCTAGATAGTTTATGCGTTGATTTATGCGAGTTATTGCTAACTATTTCCTGAAATTGAAATTTAGTTTTCTATCCTTGCAGACATTGGGGACTGATCAACTCCAGCGATGGTAGCTGCTATTTTTAATTTGTATTTCATTGGAACAGCATTGGCTTTCCTTACTGTGATCCTGGGGATGGTGGACTGTATTGGTGGTCTCATGTATGTCCAAGATGAGAGCTACAGAGAGCTGGGGAACCTGCCGCAAAACCAGCGGTCCTCAAGCAGCCATCAGCAGCGGAGACTGACTGTGAATAAACGAATTGGTTCATGAGGGAGGCATACAATCACGTTGACGGAAATGGGACATGTTTCTTGTGGCTGAACAGTGCATTACATAGGCTACTTGACACCTATATCGCGCCTCCTGGGAAAGAAGGGATATGAGAAGGAACTGATTGGGACGGTTTCCAAAAAGAAGCGATAAGGAAGGTGGGGTTCCTGGCTGAGTGGAAAAAAGGTTTTTGTTCGTTACTGTTACTGAAAATGTTATGTTAAGAACAATGGGATTAGGTAATTCAGTCAGTTCAATTCAATCATTTCAAGTTTTTGTGAGGCTACACTTTTCTGCATCTGATCTCTTAAATGTATATGTATGTAAATGTAAGATTTTTACAGAAGGGTGTTAAATAAATTCTATCCTTTAAAAAATATATTGTTTAGTGATTTGAGATGTTTAAAATTACGCCAGAAAATGTAATTTTTGCGCCCTCTTGACGAAGTGTCTATTTGCACCCGGCAGCTATTCGGCTATTTACACCCAAAATATGTAAACGCTGCATGTATGGTTGCGCATCACTTTTTAATGCAAGTTGGTGGTTAGCTCAGTTGAAGCGTTAAGCTAACAACTCCATGGTCACAGGTTCGATTCGATCCCTCTAGGTCTACTTGCCATTCCTATTCTTCCAAGGGCTAAAGACTAAGATGAGGGCTGGGGCTATGAGATCTAGGTTCAGTTTAGGCCTGAGTTTGGAGGTTAAGATGAGGGTTAAGATGAGGACTAGGGTTAAGAAAGTGAGGGGAAGAGAGAGCTTTCTGTCAGACCATCTTTCCTTTCTCAATAACACATTATACCAAAATACAGTTAGATACAAGGCACATTAATTAGGTCTTAAGTCAGTCATTTAATGCTGATAAATTTCAACAACCATGCATGCAACATAGTGTTTATTTTTTTTTGTCTAAATAGTGGAATAGCTGCTGTGTGGCTATTCTCACCTGGAGTGCAATAGAAACATGGGCTATTCACCCCGGGTAGATTACAAATAGCCACATGCTATTTACACCCCAAGTGCAAATGGCATTGTTGGCTACTGATGTAACCAACAATCTGTCAAACACAATTTTACAAAATGCACAATTTGAAAATGTTTAGCTTTTTTACCACACAACTACCATGAACATCTAGACCATGGTATGCTAATTGCACTTAACATATAGGCTTCTTCACATTTTATGCAAGTTATAGTTTTTCTCGGAACAAAGATGTCGGACAATTGCACAGCACAAAACACTTATTTATTTATATAATTAACGATCCACTCAACCTTTTATTGTTCTGCAAAAAAGTGAAGTTGGGACAGTAGACTATAGTCTAGTGGTCTAGGCGTTGGACTCGCAACCGGAATCCATGTAGGCCTAATAGCAGCATGTGATTGTAAGTGGCCTTGGATAAAAGCCTCTGCTAAATGATGTAATTGTAAATAGTGCCCTCTTGCGGCCATTTATGCACATTACCTACAACATAAACTAGTGATTTGTTTGAATTACCAGACTTAACTCTTGTGTTGTGTTTGTTCTATGGTTTCACTAGTTGTTTTTCCGGATTGTTTTTAAATGACCTAAAACTAAAAGTCAGTTCAACTGACATAAATACTTCTATATACCATCTCACCCGCATCAGTCCTAGTAATTCAAGTTTTACATTATTTTTCTTCAAATATGATCTGTAGATCTTTCAACACCAGAAAATGCCCCATTTACTATTTAATAGAAAAAAGAAACAATAGTAAACATACATGTATTTGTTTATTAGTTTAATTTCAGTTACTGTATTTGTAAAACATTTTCAAAACATTAAAGAAAGTCATGTAGCCTACTGTAAATTTAATTAGATCATTTCTTCAAAGACATTTGACTGGGTTTGGGAGATCCCCCTATTTAAGCAGTCCGAGAACGCAGCTGAGGAGGCACGCCGGGACAAGACAGTCCGGCGGAGCGTAGGCTACGAACAGATTTACATTTGCATTATTGCATTTTGAGTTATTGTTGCCTAACGTGGAATATTGTGACAACTTGGTGAATACAGCAACGCTGTCACGGTCAGCGTTATACCTTGTACCTTATTTAGTTACAGTCATTTACATGATTGATCGCCATGTGTCATCTGCATTTGACCCATCTATAGCCTAATTAGGAGTTGGCCGCGGACCGATTAACCCCGTTACAGTATAACTAGTCCTACTGTTAAGACAAAACCTAAATTATAGAAGTAGTCCTACGCAGATTTTGTAAGTAGGCCTACATGTTCATTTTAATGTTTTATTTTCAATTGTGAATATCAAGCCCAATGGTATAACATTGAGCTTGTAGGCTATCATACTATAGGCTACTGTCAATGCATACAGACATGTGCATTTCAACTAATCCTAGTTTATACAGCAGTCCACATGTAGTCTATTACATGCCTCTCCGACACATTTTAAAAACTGACAAATGTTTTTTTTGTGGCATTACAGGTGTGTTTTTCAAGATTTACTATAAAAATAAAATAAAGGAAGAGGACATTACTGATGCATTATTGTTTTTTTCTTGTAGGCTATGTGTGTGTGAAGTCTAAATTGTCTTGAAAAACACACGTTAAATGTATTTATTTACCTTTACTATTAAGATTTCATTGGATGCGGGCAGAGGCAAAAACACCTGTTTGCTGGAAAGACCCACTTCACACAGCAGTTTCTATGTTAATGAGCCATGAGTTGTGCCGCCTCCTTCCCTTTAAGAGCGACACCATTCAGTTGCTCCTTTGGAAGACGTTACCATAGCTCAACTAAAACTCCCAACATAAGTATATTTCTGGGATACCCACACTGTTGCACGAACAGCATACCAAGATGGTCTGGAGACTTCTGATCCTGGGCGCCATGTGTTTTTTTTTACTGAGCGTTGGGGCTCATGGGGGAGACCGCAGAAACCGGAGAACGGCAACTTTCCAAGATGAGAGCGGGCGCCAAGTGCGCTTACGCCCGAAGAGGGACACCTCTACCACTACTACGAAAGCTTCTCACGCTCGAAGATTTACTAGCTGCCGGCTCCCCCTGACCGCAACCGAACACATAACTCTGGATGACAATACACATGAAGTGAGTTGTAGCTAGTTTGACATGAGGACGACTTTGGGTCAGGATCAAATCACCACAGTAAAGAAAAGAACAACATGATGATTCGAATTCAATTGTTAAATGTTTAATGGGAAAACACTAGCCTACTTATGGGGTTTATTGGATGCTGTATTCCATCTATGTCCTCCACACACACACACACTGCGTCTTTGCCTCCTAGACAGGTTTTAATGGTGATGATGGTTCCAGTCTCACTCTGACATGGGTCGGCGATGGTACAGGGGTGAGTAGCAAGCCCAACTGCAAATGCAACATTGAGCTAGTACGCCTTGAATATTTTGCTTCAAGCATGGTGGTAGTGGCAATGGCATTTCACCTCAAACCCCGTCCCCCTCATAATAATGTTCTTAGTAAAAATTGTAATAAACTATGAAACTTGTTTTTAAGGTAGTTACATTTGACAGTATATGTACAACCTTTCTGTTTCATGATGCTGTATAAAGCTTATAATATCTTTATTATGGGGTTGTCACTGCATTGCCTAGGTAATCCTGGTGTTGTCAACTATCAGTGCTCCAATTGATTCTTTCCTAGAAGGTGGTTCGTCGCGACTTTACCGCAGGTGAGCTGTTCTGTATTTCTTGAGGACCTGAATGAGGACCTGCAGCCTAGCATGAGCACAGTAACCTCTATGTGTTTTGTATAGGCTACATGTTGTTATGTAGGCTTGTATGAAGAAAATGGGTTTGGGGTAGAAGTGATTCTGACTATATGAAGTATCACAATATCTTTAACCAAATACCTCAATCTAAAATATGAGATATTAGTTTTAGTAATTGATGTGATGACTAATTTATATAGAGCGGTTATTTTATTATACTCTGTTATAACAGAAGTTTAGATAATAATAACTTTACTGGTGTCTTTATAGCCAAGTAAAGACAAAATCTCAGGTATAGCACGATCATTTTGACAACATTTAGTCATGTTTTTTGTCAAATAGTGAAGCTCTACTTTTTGTTTGGGGGTTGGTATGTGTTAGTGTAACTACTAACTGCTAAAACCTTTGTATTATCAGTACGGACTATGGCAAGTCATTCCATGACATCTCGGACCGAATCAACAACACCTTCATAAGGAAAGAATTTGGTGTCAGTGCCGGGCCAGGAAACTCTCTGCATGTAAGCTTTTATTGTGTGTGTGTGTGTCTAAATGAATGTCAGCCATTGAGGACAGATAATTCAACAGGGGGTGTGCAATTCAAAGTGAATTTTAGTTCATGTTTTTACCCTAAATATATCTGTGTTGCCTCATGTTGCCTCATAGACCAAGTGTGAAGACACCTAGCAGACATCTTGTATCTTGTATCTTGCAACTCTAAGAACATCAGATGTCATCAGCGATATCACTCAAAACATCGAAACTGAAGAATTTGTTAACTTTTGAGGCATATTTTACTCGTGCAATTTGATTCCGTTAGCCTGTGATTTTACCCAACTTTTATACATTGCTTATAACATTTTAAACATCCTTCTAAAATATTATTTTTGAGCACAATGTGCTTTAGCAGTTTTTAATCCGCAATACTGACACCACATCTAAATTTTACTGCTTTTGATTGACAGGTGATATTGACAGCCGACATACCAGTGTTGGACAACCCAGGTGGGGTCATCTTCACCTCAACGGACGCTGGTGTGACGTTTAAATCAATACAGCTTCCCTTCCACCTGGCGAAGCCAATCACATTCCACTTCCTCAATCCCGACTACCTTGTCGTCATCAGCATCGATGTGAGTTGCATGGCGGATTTCTTCTAGAAACATCTTTTTACAAATAAAGTGTTTCAAACTGTCCACAGGTGTGGCATTCCACGTACTGTACACAGTCATGTACACACCCTCACACACACCTTAGAATGAAAAGTATCTATATTTGTCCCCTTTGCAGAGCAGCCTCTGGCTTTCTCTGGACTTTGGTGCGAACTGGACAAAAATACATGCCGATGTTCATTCTTTCATGTGGTGAGAAAACAGGAAACAGATTCACCCTCACAAAAAAGTAGAATGTGTCATAGAATGTGTTCATATACTACATATTTTATGGTAACCATTCCAGTGCTGTTGGTGAAACTATTACTTTAATGCTAAAGCCATCCTATTTGGAAAATAAACAAAGGTGAAAGCAGATAATTAGTTGATACATTGCAATTGTTCCACACCGTTTATGAAGACATACTTGTGACATGTTGGTTAAATGTTTGCTAAATGTTTCTGACCACTTCCTCTTTTCATTAGGGGGGCTGGTGTCACCCTCTTCTTCAGCTACAGTCCAGTAGGAACGGGTAGGAACACATAGAAGATACACACTGTTATCGTACCGTGATACAAAAGGGATGCAATTAGACACTTTTCACTTGGGAAGGATCCTCTAAACAATTTTTATCTGTTATCCAAATAATATATCAACAACTGAAAAGTGGTACTCTGTAAGATTTAGTATAATTTTGGGCAGGGTGTTGCATTATGTAGTGTATGCATTCATAATATCTTGGCATACTATACATACTATCGATTGGTTATGTTCAATTTACATCTAAACCACACATGTACCTTCAATTATAGGCTACCAATGAAATGTTGACGTTCAGAACATCTGCTCAAGCTAATTCTTTGTCTCGCATTAGCACATTCTAGAGTTTTGCATCAATTTGAACAGCGTTGTAAATACATTCAGACAACCCCGACCGCAACCGAGAACTGTAACATTTTCTCTGGGCCAGAACTTGTTTTATTTGTCTTTGCAGTCGAGGCATACATGAGAGGAGAGTTGCTCCTGAAGAGGACGGAAGATCTGGGGAAGACAGTCACCACTATCGCTCAAGACATCTTCAGCTTTGGCTACATTGGAGGCTTTGTGTTCACCTCCGTCATGGAGGAAATGGTGAGATGCAAGCAGTGAGAAACACATAATTCCCTATACATACACAAATATAACTCTTACATATTTATACCATAGGATAACCATTTAATTTTATGCACAATAGACATTATAAGAATGCCGTTTGTGCCCACAGAGATCTCCTCGTGTCTTCTATGTTTCATCGGACCAGGGTAAAACTTTTAACCGAGCTCAGCTTCCCTCCGCATCCACTGAACAGGTAAGAGAGGGAAATTGTTTGGCAAATACATGCCACCATTGTTCACATTTGTTTAAAGCTGCAAAACGTAACTTGTTAACTCAATTTTGTAAATGTCTCTACAATATGCTGTTTGTGGCATGCCATAATGAATTGCTTTTTTGAAGAATCTGTAGGTTAATGATGCATCACAGTTTTAACCCACTAAACATCTTCTCACTCAGGTTACTTGCAGTTTCCTAAGTTTGCAGTTGCAATTTTGATAGACCTTGATTTTTCATATGTGTACAGTCAAAAGCATCCGTCGAGGTTTTGAATGTAATACATCCCCTTTACCATGTGTGGCTTTTACATTAAGTCACTCTTGAGGTACCTTACATTTTAGTGAATTTCTGCAGTAAGTGTGTGTGTGTGTGTGTGTGTGTGTGTGTGTGTGTGTGTATGACCCACACGCAGTTTAAGCGGTGGCGCACTTTAAATGGTAAAAGATAGTAGAAGAGCGATTTCTGGTCAAATTTCCTCTTTTAACGCCAGCGACAATTACACAAGGCTTACGTCAGAAACGCAGGCCGTCACAGGTTCTAACATTACACGTTTTCTCACCCGCATGTCTCTCTGTTTCTACTGTCTGTGTCTGTCCCAGTTCTACAATGTTTTGGACGGAGATGAGGATATGATCTTCATGCATGTGGACAATCCGGGAGGTAATGCACACGGACATGAGGGCAGCGCACTCACGAATGTGCGCACGCACACAGGCAGGCGTGCAATCCTGTTATTCCTTATTCACAAAAAACATTTAAAATCTTTTTGAGGCTATTTACACCCGGCATTAAAATGTGTCTCGTATCCAGATTGTACCTAGATATGATTTTAACCGATTACATTTAAAAGTAATCGGTGTCCTCGTTTACGCGGGTCCATAAAAAACACAAACGTGTGGAGTGACAACGCAAACGCAATTGCATTGAAAAAAAGTTACTACATAATTGTTTGATTAGTAACTGTAATGTGATTACTGAATTTAGGAACAGTAATGCATTACATTACTGCATTACAGACAAATGTAATGTGATTACAGTAATGCGTTACCCCCAACACTGTCAAGAACTATCCGATTGCTATCCGATCAACCAAAACGCACACATCGTATTTGTGAATGTGTGTACCACACTATGTTTGTGACCGTATTGTGAGGTAATTGTGAATATGTAAGAGACACAACACCCCCCACCGCCCAATACCTCTTTCAACTTCTTCGGTTGTAATGGAAAAGCTCAAGTGCAGTGGGCAGACTGGTTTCGCCAGTTCCTAGTGTTGCTGACGAATCACGTCTCGCCTTTTCTCCTCTTTTTTTTAAACGTCTATTAGTCTATCTCGCGTTCCCTCTTTCTTTCTTTCGGTAATCGCAGTGCTGTCACATAGATAAATAGAGGAGATATGGGGTAGTGGGGTGTTATCTTCTGTTGGCTGAAGGAAGGAAGATTTAGGTTACATGGCAAAAGCTGACACCAGATCAGGGTGTATGTAACACGCAAGCACATGCAGAGACACAACCCAGTAACTTATCTTGGCCATCTAAGCTAAGCAAAGCTATTACTCCATGGTACAATGTAGAGCTTCAAATGATTGACGGTGACACAATGCTGAATCATCTGTGCCCTTTCTTTGTACAACGTGCGAGTGTGTATGACTGAGCTACGTATGTATGACTGCCTATGGTTGTGTAGGCTTTATTTGGGGTTTTGTGTTCCTTTGTCCTTCGCCAGACACCTTCTTCGGGACGATGTACACGTCGGACGACCGCGGAATCCTCTACTCCAAATCACTAGAGCGCCACCTGTTTGGTGGGCAGAAGAAAAGCGACTTCACCAACATCACTTCGTTGAGAGGAGTGTACCTCACCAACAAACTAGAGAAGGGTACGGTAGTTCATCCATCCATCCATCCAGCCATCTATTATTCTTCTGGCAACCTGTATGATGACTGTTCTCTGGCAGATGGCTTCATAAGAACCGTCATCTCCTTTAACCGAGGAGGGGAGTGGAAACTTCTGAACAAGCCTGACAATGTGGAATGTGAAGAAAATGTCCAAAATGTGCGGATAATTGGTATTCACACACACACACACACACACACACACACAAACTTCATAATTAATTGTTATTTACTGTCAGTTTCTATATGTGTGTGTGTGTGTGTGTGTGTGTGTGTGTGTGTGTTTTGTCTAGTGTAACCTGCACATCCACGGAGAACACAGTCGCTACAACCACATTATGCCCATGCTTCCCCTCTCTGAGCCAACGGCCATTGGTCTGATCATCGCCCATGGTAACGCAATTACAGGGATTTACTTCAAATTTCATGAATCCTAAACAATAGGCTACATCACAATGTTACCATACCTGTATAGTCATTTCTGATAATAGCAGTTTAAAATCATTAACTAATTGATCAATTGACCCACCTATTCTTTTCTGTTTCTGCATTTCTGTTTGTGACATTTAATCTCCTCTCCTCAGGTAGTGTGGGTGATTCTTTGTCCACATCACAGCACCCGGATGTGTTTGTTTCGTCAGACGGGGGTTACAGCTGGAGAGGGACCCTGCGGGGTCCTCACCACTACCGCATATTGGACTCCGGGGGTCTCATTGTGGCCGTGGAGGCCCACCAAAATGGACAGGTCAAGACTATCAAGTAGGGAAAACATTTGTTTGTTAACATGAATACACATTTCATTCATGTGTTAATACACAATAAGAAGCAGAGATTACCTTCTTAGGATGTTATAAATACTGTACTTTAAATTGACTTAAAATTGCTCGCTTCTTACCGTACAGTGTTGTATCATAGCACTTTGAACCTGTCTCCAGGTTCTCCACCGATGAGGGTCAGTGCTGGAAGGCGTACAACTTCACCGAACAGCCCTTCTTCTTCGCTGGTCTGGCATCTGAGCCGGGCACCAAGGCCATGAACGTCAGTGTGTGGGGTTTCCGCCCCGAGGAGGATGGTCAGCCCATGTGGGTGGCCGTCACCATAGACTTTGGGAGCCTCCTTCCCAGACAGTGTAAGTGCTAACTTCAGCTCACAGTGGTGCTTTTTTTGAATTTATTATAACAAGTCTGTATGTAAGCATGTATGAATTTTCCACCATGTATGCAAACTACTTAATCAATAATAATCAATACATGTTGAGCAACACATAGATAATACATAAGGAATCTAAAAGGAGAACATTCATTCATTCTCCGACATGGCACATTAATTGGAGTATTTGCCTGGAGATTAATATAATAATAATAATAATAATAATAATAATAATAATACCTGTGTTCTTATTGGTCACCGTTTGGCCAGGTGATGACCAGGACTACGAAGAGTGGCTGTCACATTCGACTGGGGACAGGGACCAAGAGACAGACGGTTGTGTCCTGGGCTATAAGGAGACATACAGGCGGCTGAAGAAGCTCTCTGTCTGCAGGAATGGGCGGGACTACGTAGTGAGCAAAAAGCAAAGCCCCTGCCGCTGTACCAGAGACGATTACTTATGGTATGGTCATATTTGTTTACCTTACATACATCAGTGGGACCCTAACTACAATTTAGTATCGGCTTGAAAACCCACAGAATGGATATAAAGGAGCAAGATAGCAGGCTTGTGAAAGGCACACTTTACACTCCATATAAAGATGTGTGCCAATCAGTGTCTAGTTGAGTAGTACTGTTAATGATAACAGAAGAAGGGTCTGTATTGAGTAGAAAACTTGAAACGACAACAAATATAGCAGGTTGAAATAAGAGGATTTCAGCATGTAAAATATTCTGCTTAATGGAGCTTTAGCAATGTATTTGATTTGAAGGTGGCCCAGTCACCTTCTAATAACTTTGATTGACACCTATGGGCACTGTCTCTACTAAAAACGTCTTTTTACTGAGCATGTTGGTCGAAAGAATCACTAAGATATTCCTTATGAACAACACTTATTGCTTACTGTCCTCCAGTGACTATGGTTACTATCGTCATGGGAACAGCTCAGAGTGTGTGAGACAACCCAACACTGGAGATCAAGCCCTGGAAGTCTGTGTTAATGGCGAGGAGGAGGAAATTCTCACATCGGGGTAATACGCAGACACACACACAAATGAAAGTATACCACAAATGGTTTACCCCCCCCCCAACAATCGCATGCATTGCCAGTCACAGACATCTGATTCTGTGTACTTGTTTAGGTACCGCAAGGTTCCCAGTAATAGGTGCGAGGGAGGTTTCTCTCCGCAGGCCAGAGGGGAGACAGTAATTAGGTCCTGCATCAAGCCCAGCCAGGAGCCACCATCGAGCCAGACGTTTTTAGCAGGAGATTTTGACACCCCGGTCAGTGACCTGTGTAGATATCCATTATATACTAAGTGTTTCTGCATTACGGGAAGTGGCTTCTGACATCAATTCCAAGCGTTTTGACAAGAACCGCTAAGATAATATTCGTTTAACACTGCGACCAGATCTGCAAACATAGTTTTAGGAGGCGACGTATGATCATTAATGTGAAACATATAATGAATAAATAAAAGAATCTGTCTATTTCACTCGCACTACATTTACATTTTGGCACCAAACCAGCACTACAAATTCCAGATCGCTCCGCACCCGTAAATGAAAATGTACACCTGGTAGCCTACTATCAATAGACATTTTATAGCCAACCATCCGTCATATCACACAGCTCTACATGCAACGTTATTAACCGTTATTTCATTTCGTCCTAACCGGTTCGGAAACGATGATTATAAGGGTGGAACACAAAACCGGATTTTTCTCGGAACGAACCGACTGAAAATAAATGTTTGAATCTAGCGGATCCAATGCTTGCAACACTAACAATGGCGCAAAAGTAGTTGTCAAGCTATGGGTGGAGATTTTCAGATGGGGGGGGGGGGGGGACGATATGATTATAATGTAGAGCCATTGACGTCACAGGACCACCAAAATCAAAACTGCTCGCTGAAACGCGTTTACAGACATAGGCTGCCAAAAAGAAACTGACTGGATTGTGTCTTTCAGCGTGAGAGGATGGTGCTGATACTGGTTTGTGCTGGAGCAGGAATCGTCGTCCTGGTGGTCATCGCTTCGGCTGTTCTCGCTGTCAGAAGAGTGGGGCATATAAACAGGTAAGACACACACTCTATACAATATGCACACCGATGAGTCTGTTGATTCTCAACCCCTTGGCCTGACAATATCTGTTGTATAAGGTCACCTAAGCCGAGAGCCAAACTAGGATGTACAGCGGCGCAGCAGTGGTGTATGTACGCATTTGTGTGTGTGTGTGTGTGCCGGGCTTTGCGAGCTCTGAATCCCTTCCCATTAGGGGGCAGCGTTCTGTGTAACTACATAGCTTTTTGCACTGCAACACATGAACCATACGAATGTGCTGTGCTTCATTGCCCCCTACAGGGCACCAACATATCGCTTCTCCAACCTTCAGATTCAGGATGAAGACAATGTCATCACGGCCGACCTTGAGAGTGGCACGAGCAGCAATGGCACAACTTTCCATCAGGACTCAGACGATGTAAGATCTGTTTGCAGCAGCACAGTTTATTAATGCAAGTATTTATATATTTTGATCTACTTAATTGTGGGTGAATTTTTGAATTTTATTTTTAGGATCTTATTGAATGAAATGCAACGATGGACCAGATGAATTTTCCAGAAGTATAAATTCTGATGTGTTACTGAAAAAATGTGTAGTAGACTGTCCTGATTTTCTGAGCTCCGCCTCCAAGCTCGCCGACAGCAATCAAGTGCCTATCTTTGAAAATCACCCTCAAACCTTTGTTCGGAATAGTTGAAGGTGGTCCAATCACATGCCAATAATTTGCTTGACACAGATGAGCACCGCTTCTATCTCACACAACTTTGAATGGAAGTTTTCCAGACTGATTTTTAGAGCATAACAAATCGTGGAGCTTGCAAAGTCATGACGATCTTACCAGGCTACGCGTCTAGTGCATTTCATTGGACTTTTAAGGAATATTTCATTGGGAATAACCTAATATGTCAAGTTGTTGCATCAACCTATTCATAAATAAATTTTACTTATTTATTTACTTGAATGTAAGAATAGTCCACATTTGAATGTCTTTTGATGTGTACAGTATTTTTATTTCTATTTTGTCAGAAGGACTCAGTAACCAGGGTCCCGATTGTTTTGCACTGCTTTTTTAATTATGAAAATATAAAAACAAGTGAGTTCTAAAAAATGTGCCTACCTATATAATATACTGCATTAGTGTTGCTTCTGTGGAGTATTTCAGTTTCTGACAAGCCATGAATTTTTTTCTCAATAAACTTAAAATACATTTTATATCGCAGACGATTTATTATTTAACCAGGAGAAAACCTGTTGCGATACATTATCCTTTAAGCATCCAAGGGCCCCTGTCAAGAAGGGAAGCAAAACAATATAGAGATGTTACCTATGGATTAATATCTTCCAGTTGGGTGTGAAGGGCTCTACGTTTGAGATAGATTGGTATTTGTTATATGCAGTAAAATGTTAACTTCAGGATTGAAGAAGATAAAGATACAAAAACAGTTACATTCATAAAATAAATAGACAAGAGACATACAGGCAATCCTTGGGGGTTAGATGTATAATTGAAGAAATTGAGAAGCAGGTGGAAAAAGTAATAAGGAGTGAAGGAGATGGGGAATTTAAACCTTTTGAATGTATGTAAACTCCCTAACCGACTGAAACTAGCAGATATACTCCGGAAAGTAATTGGTGATATATTGTTTGCTAAAAGGCTGGCTTATGGAAGCGCAGTTAAGGGTTTTATTCCTGATAAGCGAGATCAGACGTAGCAAAAGATACGGGATCAAAAGAGAGACACAGCAGTGTTATATTAACTGTTACCAGAAAGGGCGTATCTGGGATACATGTCTTATCAAGTAAAACAGTATGTGAATCCGCCATTGAGGTGTTATAAGTGCCATAAATTTGATCATGTAGCTGCAGTGTGCAGAGGTGATAGGTGTGGTGAGGATCATGATATATTGGATTGAAGTGTGGAAATTGTGTAATATGCTGATTCTGTGAATAGTGAAGCAATGGTAGCAGTATGACAACTGTGAGAAGGGAGCCTACAAGAAGAGACACGCCGTCTCAGGAAAGGTTTTCACCTAATTCGTTTATAGTTGATAAAAATCGCATTTCCTGCACTTTTGGTGGAAATTATGTGGGCAGCAAAACCGGTGAATACGTCTTCAGGCATAAAACAAGCCGTTGCTAGGGAAGCAGAAAAGTTTCTTGGGATTGAGGTCTTTCCATAAAATCTGAGTAGGCTAGTAGTTGTGTAAGAAATAGTCAAGAAATAAACGGAAGCTGCAGAACATGGGTGATGAGCGCGTTTAATGTTGTACATCCTGCAATAGAATACAAGGAGCCTCATTGCTAAAGGGCAAGAATTTAAAAGATATGTAGATTACTATAGTCTATAGTATAATCTACATATCTTGGCTATGGATTGATACATTGATGGCTTAATATAATTTCAATTGATAGGTTGTATAAAAATTCGCCCCTGTACAGTTGTCATGAACAGGGAAAATAGAGACCAAAAACGGTTTTTGTACCAGGCTGTAAACATGTTTATTTCTGCTGTAAAGTTGGACATTTTAACATGAGGTTCTATGGGGATTGACTCGCTATTGGAGCCAGTCTCAAGTGGCCATTGGAGGAACTGCAGATTTTGGCACTTAATTAATTTTCAGCACCGGTGGTTGCCGCTTGGATATATACGGAAGAGGATTAGGGCCATGGTGAAATTTTTTTTTGAGTTCTGACTTTATTCTCAGAATTCTGACTTTAATCTCAGAATTATAGGCACCTGTAAACTGCGGTCATGTGAGCCGGCGTTCGTAAATAGACGGCCACACCAGCCTGCGCGAGTAGGTTTTAGAGCTCATAGAGAAACTCTATTATAGGTTTGCTCATAATTACAATGGATAAGAAATATTATTTTATACAAGCTCAAACATTGCCTTGCAGCATTGCGCATATTGATCTTGGGGCTTACTTTAGATTTAGATTGTGCTGTTGTAACGTAGGCCAGCGGTACAGCAAGGTGCTACGCTGTGCAGAAATATGAACTTAAACTAAGTGTATCCGGTCAAGTCCCCAACCGGACTCGAACCCGGATCCCCGGCGTGGGAGGCGGACGTGTTAGTAAGGGAGGCTAAACCCCAAAGGGCTCTAGTGTCTGTCGCTAACACGTCTGTTAACAAAGTGCAGCACTTTGCTGTACCGCTGGTCTCCGTTACATAAGCCCCAAGATCAATATGCGCAATGCTGCAAGGCAATGTTTCACTCTGAGCTCTAAAACCTACTCGCGCAGGCTGGCGTGACCGTCTATTTACGAACGCCGGCTCACATGACCGCAGTTTACAGGTGCCTATACTTCTGAGATTAAAGTCAGAATTCTGACTTTAAAGTCAGAATTCTGAAAATAAAGTCAGAACTCAAATACATTTTTCATCATGGACCTAATCCTCTTCCGTATATAAAGATAAGAATGGAAAAGAAATAATGTCAAGACAAAGACTAGGAAATTGTGGATTAGAATGGAACCTGGCTCGCATTAGGAAACATCCGGATGTTCATTTTTGGAACTGTGAACTTAGCTCAAAATGTTGAAGTATGAACTATGAAATGAACGAGTTCATTTTAAAATTTGTGAACTGAACTTTTAACTAGTTCATGTAGAAAGTGAACTTTCCCATCCCTGCCAAAATGAGACTAGGCTACGGCATGTTCTAATGGCCTGTCCAAAATATAAATAACAAAGATCAATTATTTGTAGTGAAATGCTAGATTCGGGAGTGACAGTAATCAACATGAAGAATTTGCTTGGACCTGAGGAACATACCATTTTTTTTGTAAATTAAGTATTGAAATTTGTATTCAAAACGGACATGTGTGGAGTGGAGAATATGAGACATTAGTAATACACCAAACTAACAATGAGAGGCAGTAATTCACCAATAGTGTGTAGTCTGACAGAAATAACAAGAAGAAGATTCATATAGTCCATGACAAATGTTTTCGTACAGCAGGTGGCGGCCTTACAGCTACACTGCCATCTGTTCAAACGTGAAGTAGAAAGGAGGAAGGGGAAGCGTTTAGCACCGTTATAGTCCATCAGATCATACACACAAATTATCATGTGTCTGTAGATGCAGGAAATAATACGGTGCCATTTAGCGGGTACGTCGGCGATACACTGATATTTCGTGTCATTCGGCTCATTTACAATTTTATACCGTCGATTTTAGGTTTGGTCTGGGGTCGTGCAGTAATCGGAAGTAATTACGGTAGTTTAGTACACTAAGCTAAAATCTATGACTACGGTAGCAACCGGCTATCGTACAGGGCATACTGATACAAATCTGTGTTTTGTCCTTCTTGCTCGCGTAATCTAACCCTTTGGCTAACAGCTAGCATTTCCTAAACGGGTGTTATATTGGCTGTGAATAGTGCAACATTAACTACAGTCTCATCATGTTAAGAGCTGGGGGTAAGTGGTTCCCCCTCTGTTTTCCACTATTATAAGGAAGACAGAATTTGTATGCATTTTTTGTTCACAATTGAAAAGGCTACATATGAAAAGTAATGAATACAAGATTGTCTTTTTAAGTAATTTGCGTAATGTTAAAGATGCGTTATTAAGCAGTCAGTGTATTCTCCCTCTTCCGACACGTTAAGGTTTGCTGAAGTTTACGTTGGTCTTCTCTGCCTTCTTCATGGCTGTATTTTTGGCATTTGAATTGCTGGAGATGAATACCGACTTTAAGATGGGCAACTTGTTTGGTGAGTACTTTGAAGTACGCTAGAGTCTCAGGAGTTATGCGACTGTACAGCCATTACCGATTATTTCATAACGAAGAGAGAAGGTGTTCATATTCAAGATAAACTGGTGGCGAGAGATAAGCATGTTGTGTTTACTCCAAATACTTAGGCTAGGCTACTGCTCATACAGGAAATAACTTAATTTTCATTCTTTCTAGCACGGTCTGTTTCAGTGGAAGAAATTTGTAAGTGTATATTTCATTTTCTCCTAAATATCTACATCAAAATACTATAATGAATCTTTGTATGCATTTCTTTTTTCCTTTTACAACACAGGCATGGTAATAAATGCGTTAAAAATATAGTAGTCCTATTATAGTATGAGCTAGAACAAACATAGATTGTGGCAATTTTATAGTCTAATTTTCAGAGCGTAGTGTGTTACTTGATACTGGGTGTGCTCTGGTGTGTGTGAAATGTAATATAGCATATTTTCTGTCCACAGCCACCAAGCCTGTCAGGCACAAGTGTGGGCTTTCTAAGGCATGTCCATCCAGTCATTTCTCCTTTAAGATGGCCAGTGGAGCGGCCAGCGTGGTGGGCCCCAAAATATGCCTGGAAGACAACATGTAAGTGAAGGTCCCTCCACTCACTTCAGTGACACACGACCTTGCCAAATACAGACATACACCTTTGCACAGTTTAACCATTTCTGGCTGGTGATGTAGCTGCCAGACCTTCTTTGCCTTTTTAGCTACCGGTTCAAATAGATTTTTCATTCACGCACCTAAACGCACCAAGGTCAATTTCATAATGTCGCAAAATGGTGGCCAGATCTATCTAACAAGCTATGTCATGGCAAACATTTCCCAATTATTGTACGTATGCTTTGAAGGTGTGTCTTCCACCCATGCATGATTACAAATATTAAAACATCTTGCCTCACCTTGTAATGTTTATTCTTTTAGATTAATGAGTGGAGTTAAGAACAATGTGGGGAGAGGACTCAACATTGCTCTAGTGAATGGTAATGCAATAAAACAAATAAAAAGGTTCCCTTAAAGCAGTGGTTCTCAAGTATTCTCAAGGTGCTGCGGTTTGTGATTTTAATCCAAAACATAAATATAATACATTTAAATTACACACTACAACAATAATAATGACATTTGTCTTTACTGTTATTACTTAGTAAAGTAAATTTGGCTTTTTTTGATAGTGAAGTTTAATATTTAGTTTGACGTTTGTTAGTCTTCTCATTTCCAGTGTGTTTGTTAATCAAAGACTAGCATTGTTCCTTCATAAGTCAGAATTGCGATAAACCATTTCATGTTTCAACTAGTTTAGGCCTGATGTGTAACTGCTACTAATATGAAACAAAACATGAGAGAACAGTATCATGATAGTTAATATGAGATCTGCTTGCCCCCATAGGAAAAACAGGGGAGCTGATCAAAACGGATTTCTTTGACATGTGGGCAGGAGGTAAGGGCGTACCATTAGCTTCCATTAGTGATGTTGAATGTCGTGGAAGCATGCACCGTGTGTAACAGATAGTTGTGGTCTCTGGTAGATGTGGAGCCCCTCATTAAGTTATTGAAGGAAATTGGAGAAGGGACAGTAGTGATGATGGCCACATTTGATGATCCGGCAACCAAGTAAGGAGAACACATTACCAACCTGTTTAAAATATAAGATCATGTGCCGCGTATAATTTTCTGAATATCGAACATTAAAAAATCGAGTATGGCAATTACAAGTGCACTGCAGTGTTTTCCCCAACAAATGTAAATGTATAGCATACAGTAGCTAATTACAACTGCTAACTCCCTCATCAGACACGTGAATTTGCTATCCTTGTACCAAGTACCAAGTTTACCCCCCCCCCCCCCTCCCCTTATACATGTGACTGTGCACTATGCTATGTGTTCAGCAGCATCTGACTTGGGCTGTCTGTGTTCGCTAGGCTCAACGACGAGGCCAGGAAACTAATCGCTGATCTGGGCAGCTCACATATCACCAACATTGCCTTCCGGGATAACTGGATCTTTGTAGGAGGCAAAGGCATCAAGACTAAGAGTCCCTTTGAGGAGGTAGGTCAAACCTCAAACCTCAAGGCTTGATTTCTACTAAATGATTGGTAGGAGTAGGATAAGCCTGCCCTGTCCACTCTCCCTTTTACTTTGTGCATCTATTCAAAATTAAGAATTAAATCTACCTCCACATCGGGACAAGGTTTAGTATTACACTACAGGGAAATAAAATATTTAAGATTCATTCATTTTGGGCCTGTTTTTAAAACTTAAACGAATGATCTACGCAATACGAAATTGCCAAATTGATCAATATTCAAATGGGACGTGTTGAATAGGATGACGCATCCTATTCAATGAACACAATGCGTCAGATCAACATCCCTCGCTCAGCCACATTTCTGTTTCTTCCTGGTGGCTTCTGAAAAAGACCAATGCATATCAGATAGAATATCAGCCTGTACATGTCTCTCAGTATCAACCCCGGCGTTGTCTTTACCTCCGCAGCACATAAAGAACAGCGCTGAGAACAACAAGTATGAAGGCTGGCCCGAGGTGCTGGAGATGGAGGGTTGCATACCCAAAAGACAGGAGTGATCTGTGAACCCTAGCCTTAACCCTGAACACCCGCGTCTCTCTTTGTGCCCCACCCGTGCCCCACCCATGCCCTTCCCTTTACTCCCTCGGGCTGATTTCACTGCCTAAACAGGAATTTCCATCCATTTCACTAGATTTGCAGGTCGAACCAGTTTAGTTCAGTCAAGACCTTAGTTCAATAGTGAAATAATAAAGTTTATTTTATATAGGTATTTTATTTTATACACCATTACTGACACCATGTCACTTTAATTCAAAAGCCGGCTTGTACCAAAGTGCATTATGACTAGTGGATTAAAAAGGGCAAACCGAAAGTAAATGCAGGAGTGTGGCGGTGATGCATTCTCCTTAAACTCTAGTTTGCTAACTGTAAGTAGTTTTGTTTTTTTAAAACCGAGGTGCTAAGACCAAACGCGTTTTAAATATCTCAGTGTAGACTAATGGTGAGACAGTCAAACAGCTGAGATGCAGTCTAGGAAGCGGTGGCGTAGAACCTAGTCATAGGTTCAGCTAGGGAGGCATCTGGCCTTTTCATACACCTCTGGTTTTAAGGACTATATAGATAGAGTAATACCTATGCTGTTATTATTATATACTGTTGAAGGCTTCAGTGAGATACATACATTTGCCACTATTGCCTTTTTTAAGGGGAGAAAATACTGTACCTCAAGCTAGTCATATTTTAAGGATAACGTGAGAGCTTCTCTTTGGAAATAATGCATGCATGCAGTGATCACTTTCGCAATAACAAGGACTTTTGCACTGTTCAAGGGAATTCAGTGATGGACCTACTGTTTAACAGAAGTGGGAATGATTTCATCTGAATGTTAAGGTATTGGTGTCACCAGTCTTAAATCGTCCCCCATTAGTGTGTTAAGTGTGAAGTTACAAGGGACATTCCTTTCCTCTTTTCCCCGTGCAACAACACATGCCCCATCCATGGTCTGGCCTGACCTACTATGCCTGTTGTACCACTTGCACTATTATTGGATGATGGATGTTATTCACACAGCCTTTAGGGTTTAAGCCATCCATCCAGTGTCTATCCTGACCTTACTGTTGGAACCCTTAATGTAATCTATTAGTCTGTTTCTCCTCTATACCAAAATGAGAGCTGGATCTGTACTGCTTGTTCTGTTTGTCAGATAATATCTATTTATTTATGAGATGACAGGGAACCCTCCAAGCGTTTTTTGGGTTGACTATCTTCAAATGCACCAAATTGACTGTGAAAATCTGTAAATAGTTCCGAGATCAACGTTTAAGAGATCCACTTGTTTTAATAAAAATAATATAATTTCTTAATCTGATTAACTGTGATTTCTAAGGTCTTGGTTATTGCTAAGGATTCTAACTTTGCTTGTAAGTTTGATTTATGATAATTTGTACCTTGTTTTAAATGAAAATTGTCGAAAAATAGTTATGTATGGTCTATACAGGAAAATAAAAATTATTTGGTTTTGATGGGCACAAACTTCATGGAAATTGAGGTGTTAATATTCAGATTTAGTGATTATTAGTACAATTTATGGTTGAGAATGTGTTCTTAAAAATAAAAAAGCACAACTAGATGTATGTCTTTGTATGCGTGGATGGCCTTATATTCTGCGTCTGGTCTTCTGCAAACAATCCTGCTACTACACTGCTTTCAAGTGGTCCTATTAACAATAATAATGTATCTGTCCGATATTTCATATGAAATAAATTGATAAAACAACTATTGTACTTCATGACGGTGAGCTGGCAATTAGTGCAAGAGGGTTTTTAAAATGTCAGTGCCGTTAACATGGAATGGCGTATTTTTATTGTTC
>JAODLI010005088.1:0-28796 GCA_027575585.1 Percopsis omiscomaycus | reverse complement strand
CCCCCCCCCCCCCCCCCCCCCCCCCCCCCCCCCCCCCCCCCCCCCCCCCCCCCCCCCCCCCCCCCCCCCCCCCCTAGCCTGTTGGCGTGGAGATGGCTGGTGGCGTCTCCTTCCAGTGCGTTGGTAACGTGATCATTGTGCTCCTTGTCACAGAGCAGCAGCCGCTGCAGAGGAGTTTAGCTCTCAATTCTACTGCCGCAGAGAGAGAGAGACAGGGAGGGGGAGAGAGAGGGAGAGACAGGGAGGGGGAGAGAAAATGCTGCATTCATATTATGCAACTGCAGCAACTTGTACTACTGTCACCACCAGAGGGGGCTCTTCTACACGATCGCACTGACCACTGTCAGTGGTTGTTAGTGATTTTGATACCATATAAAAGTCCATTGAAAACAAATGCTATATAAAATAAATAACCAACCAAAAACATGGGGTGCTAGTGAAGGTCCAATTTGTGACGGTGGTCTCCTGCATGCTCCTCCGTGCCTGCAGGTGGTGTTGTGTTTCGACCGTGTCTTCTGGGACCCCAGTGTCAACCTGTTCGGCCACGTGGGTTCTACCACGGCCAGCCGAGGAGAGCTGTTCCTCTTCTGGAACCTTTACAAAGGTACGAGTCTGGCTTTTAGCTCGTGCATCTTAAGGTGGAAATCATTACAAGCCGCAGTTGTTGAACTTTTCTTACCATGTAATTGAACCTCTTCTGTTTGTCCCTTATCAGCACCCATCCTCCTCGCCCTGATGGCAGGCGAGGCCGCTGGCATCATGGAGAACATCAGTGATGACGTTATAGTCGGGCGCTGCCTGGCTATACTTAAAGGAATCTTTGGAAGCAGCGCTGTTCCACAGGTATGTGTGTGTGTGTGTACACTAGTTTCTCTTTCTGGTGCGCCATAGACACATCATATATTTTCCATTGTTATTTTGGGCCTTCCAGTTCTACAACTGGAATGTCCAATTGGTTCCTGAACTGGCCCTGACGGGCTTCACACAACACTCTCCTGTGAACGGCGCTCCATTCTGGAGTCCTCCCCAAACCACACGTCATCATAAATCATTCTGCATGGTTTCACATGGGAGAAAAATCCTGCCCACGGTCGGCAGCTTCGGGAACCCGCTCCCATGCAGCTGGTTCCGTCTCACGTCCTAAACGAGCCTTGTTTGTGTTTGTGGTTCGTCGCCATGGAAGCCCAAGGAGACGGTGGTGACACGCTGGCGTGCCGACCCCTGGGCGAGGGGCTCCTACTCGTACGTGGCGGCAGGCTCGTCCGGTAATGACTACGACCTCATGGCCCAGCCCATCACGCCCGGCCCGGCCATACCCGGCGCCTCGCAGGTACGCACACGCACACGCACACGCATGCTAACGTGGTGGGAGTGTTGGTGCGGATCACAGTGTTCTTCTAATGTGAGAGGGCCTCCCAGCCCGAGGGAGTCCACCGCGTTCCAAACACAGATGTTTCTAGGCTGTTTCTGAAGCTGGCATGCTCTAAAATTCATATTAATGTGCTGACGGATGACTGCTCCCCCCCCCCCGCCCCCCCCCGCCCCGCCCTCCGTTTCTGTGTGTGCCAGCTCAGAGCTGTCTTGTGAGCACCGTGTTCTTCATGGGTGTTAATGTCTGGCGTGTCTCCCGCTTCCTTAGCCTGTCCCCCGTCTGTTCTTTGCTGGGGAACACACCATCAGGAACTACCCGGCCACGGTCCACGGCGCCTTGCTCAGCGGGCTCCGGGAGGCGGGGCGCATCGCCGACCAGTTCCTGGGCGCCATGTACACGCTGCCCCGGCAGGCCACGCCCACTGCCACCACTAACCCTCAGCAGGCCCAGCCCGCTCCCAGCGTCTGAACCCCCACCCGCCTCACCCTGTATCTGTCCACGAGGAACCCTAGAGGGTTTACATATCTTGGTACCACGTCTGCCTGGGAAAGACCTTGGCACATCCATCCCCAGTACGAGCCGTCTATACAGTCTGGTTAACTGGACAAACCTAAATGTCTGTGAAACGAAGAAATGAAAGCAACTCTCGGGGCTCACTTTGGTGTGTTGGTTGACAGTCTGATGTGAAAATGCACACTACCTACTGCCATTCCTAAAATGTCAGCACCGTAGCCACCGTATACATAACTACACAAACTGGGCTGTGTTCCCTAGACATGAACCTACCTTCTGTGACTGGGCTATTAATACCATAATACATTAGAAGCATTATATGTTTACTAGCCCTCTGGGCTGAACTGTGGCAATGTGTCAATCCGCCGACATGTGATTGCAGAAACTTGCTCATATTTAAAACCCCCACCCCAATAAATGTGTACACACACACACACACACACAGACTTTATGAGGCAGGGGATACTACCTAAAGGCACTGTCTCACTCCCTTCAAACCTATTTTATTTTTCTATGGATTAAACATTTGCCTCTGGTGATGTAACTAGGGTATTATAGCAGTTTCCTTAAGGCAGAAGAGCATTGCTATATGCTCTAGTTATGTGATTTAGGTTGCATAGTATGCCTATAGTGAAAATAGTGGCTGTTTGTATTGAAAGCTAAAAAAAAATACATGTTTGAAAAGAGACTTGTGATTGCTTTTGTTATTGTTGTATTATTTGATTGCCGTTACATGTATACTTTTATATTTTGTCTTTTTTTTTTTGTTATTAAAAAATTTTAAAAACAAAAACAAATGGCCTATAGCTAGAATTCTTTAGTGTGTGTCACTGTCTCACTTCTAAGGGGAATTAAAAGTCTCCAAAATTAAGACCTAAGACAGGAATTTAAGCCAGAATCTTGGTGCTTTTGAACAAGTTGACCCCTGAGCTAACATTATCATATCGCATGCAGGAGTCTTCCTGTGCATAAAAACAAACAGCAGTGCATCAAACCAATGACATTTTAGTAATTTATCTGGCGCGTATATCCAAAGTCACTCGGAATAACACAGTCTTAAAGTGATCAGCAGTCACTTGACGACATCCTTTTGCGATAACCCTCTCACCGTGTGTGTGAGATGACGGATTTGGCAAGCAGCCCCGTGTAGCTGGGATCTGATGAATGAGGAAAGAGATTAAGATGGTCAGTGTGAGCTATAAACTTTGTGTGGCGTTGTGTATCAGGGCGCCATGCCCCTTCGAGTTTCTATGTATTCCGAGTACTCGCAAACCCCTCTTTTTCCCAGAGCTGTGGTTATTATTATCGTGACCAAAGGAGGGGGTTAGGTCTAACAACAGTAATTTCATCTGGGAATTTTGGCACGAACGGCATCGTATTTTCACGTCTCTGGTAAACCAAACTCAAAGTCGTGAGTACAATTTGGCATAATGGTGTAAATTCTGCATGTAGGCTACTCCTTTTTTTTATACTGTTTTTACGATAGAGAGAGAGACTAAGTAAAGGCCTCGGGCCCTCGGCATGTCCGAGCACATCACGGTGTGATTCATAGACGCCGCAGGTGTGCAGCGGAATGTGCTCGTGCATCCACGCACAGGTACCAACAAACACATCCCACATACTGTTATGCATTATGTGGACACCAGCCATGGTTATGAAATGGAAGATACATCCAGCATTTATCTAGTCACTGCCCCGTGGTTTTGCTCCGCGTCAGACAGTTTACTCAAGTTAGACAAAATAAATGTGTGCAAAATATTTAAAAAGGTGTATACATTTCGTGCAATGTTGGCCACAAGGGGCAGGGCTGAATACATGCCTGTTCATTTGAGTCCGTGTTTATTCACGTTCCTCAGAATGACATTCAAATATAATGGTGCACATTTTGCTGAAATGCTGCTCCTTTCAACAAAGGGATTCCATGGTGATGAATGCCTATATATATGCAAATACCCAACCCAAATATTTGAAACATTGCATAGCTCTTGCACTGTCTCAACCGAGATTTTCCCTTTTAAATTTAGGATTTAGGCTCCTCTTTCACAACCTCAGAATCAAGCCCCGTTTTACATAACCTGTTTTATGCAGCAGAAATGTAGCTCTCACCCTCCTCCGCATGCATAGATCTCTCCTAAGTGTGAATGAATCATTTCCACAGTTGACTTCACATTACTTATTCAGGTCATGCATCAGTCAGTGCCAAGGCTCATGAGTACAAAGGTCCAGGCGGGCAGCACCTCCCAGCATATAAACCTGGGACATATTAAAGCCCAAACATAGTAGACAGTTAACTGGGGTGTTAACCCCCAGCTCTCTTCTGAACATATACTTTTTTTGTGTATTTTTATTTTTTTGCATTTCTAAAAGGATCACAAAACAATTTATTGGCACACAGATTGTGTAGCAGCCCAAAATGTCTGCTCTACCTGCTTGAAGAAACAGGGCATGACAGTGCACATGGCTATGAGGGGAAGGGCAGAGAGCAATGTGCTCCTAGGAGCTCTGTAGGGGGAGGACTCAAATCAACAGCAACATTTCTGTAATGCTGGTTTCAACCACAAGGGGACCTTTTTCACAAATTGAGGAATGGCCTTTTAATCTTTAACCACTTAAAATTGTACTGCCTCAGAATGCTGTATAGTACAATAAAAGAGAAACACTTTTAACAATTTTAACAGTGTGGTTGGGGCAAACATATTTTTGCCTCAGAAATGCTTGATAAGGGCATTAAGGGCCCAGCTTTACAGGGAACAATCCGTTGGCCCTTATTCGCACAGCAAGGCGTAGCTGTTTAACACAAAGGTGTGCCCGCTGACTTTGCATTCCACATCAGCTTGTGGTTTCCATCTCGCACCTGACCAATTTGCCTAATTCGTCAGCCATCACTCATAGTGCATGCTGCCCATAGCGGTCTCTATTTTACACACAAACAATACAAGAAAACAAAACCTCAAGGAAATGGAAACACTAGGTACACTTTAGACAGAGTTCACACTACACAAAAGCAATGTTACGAACACGTTTGTTTTTATTTTTATTGGAATACATAGTCCGCTGTACAGTTTGCAGATTCCAGAGATCCTACATGCAGAGTGTGCCAGCCATGGTAAAGTTAAAACATGCACAATGTATTTAATCTAAAACAGAAAAAAAAAGAAAGAAACACAGCCGCTCTCAGGCCTGCTGTTGTCGAAACACGGGGCAGTAGAGCTCGTTATGAGAATCATAAATCATAACCCTTTTGATCTGATTTTATTACATTTTTTTGTGTCACCGCTATCGGTTTCCCTGTCTGTACAAACATGATCAACTTATAAACATACTGAATTGTAAAAAAAAAAAAAAAAAAAAAAAAAGTTCCAACTCCTGGGTTTGATTGCACAGGTTTCAATTTCTTCCGTGTGTGTTAGAAAACATCCAGTTTTAATACTTATGTATCTAAATGGTGTGTGTGTGCGCGTCTCAAGGCCTGCACACTTCTTTCTTTGGCAGCACTTAAAAACCATACAGCACAGAAACCCTGATTTTTATGGGCGAAGTAAAATGGGGTAGCAAAGAGTGATGGATCCAGGACTGCACATGGTGAAGCGCTTAGCACAGCAGACCTGCTCCACTCGGATGAAACGCACATAGCTCTCATTCTTCAATGACTATGACATGACTATGCACACCCCCACCTCGGTCTTCCTCGCTGGCTCATAAACCGTCTCTCTCTCTGTCTCTGAGTATCATCATATCCCCAGGCCATGAGAAATGTCTCATATTAAAATAACCATCACAAAACGCAGGCAAAAGTACTCTCCAGGAGTGCAATAACGAGGAAGATGCATTATCTTGCAAAATAAATTGCATCATTTAAATCAAAGAGTACAAATCCTAAATATATTTCAATAATAAAGGCCCACTTTACAAAATTACAAGATTTTCCTTAAATAAAATCTATCGATACAGCTTCCAAAAATAAGACATCTTTTTGTTTAACAAAGAAAAGAAAAACATACATGGAAAGAAACAAAAAACAAACCTCTCAAATTATATATTTCCCCTTTATTTCAGTGTTAGAGACGGTGACAATGTTTCTCTGGAAACATTGTCACCGTCTCCATTTGTAAACTGGAAATATTGTGGAATGATTTTGGAACAAAGTTAGAAGGCTAAGACACAGGTGTATTAAGGTGCCATACCTCAAGAAATGAAATTGTTCAAAAGGACTTTCGCTTATTGAGTCTACGCACACAATACCTTTCTCTATGTGGTGAGATGTTTTGTCTAAAATGTCTTTCTTTAGATAAATGTCTAAATAAATGTTAAATGTTTGGCTGGTGCAAAAGCATAGTGACTTACACAAATGTCTGCAGGACAGTACATTCACCAAACAAATGTGAAAAGAAAAAAATAATAAACAATTCTGGGACATACAGAAATGAAAACAAGGCAACTTTTGACAAGGGGCCCTAAAGGAGCTTTTGACTAAGGGGGCTTTACTTGTTTGAGGTCTTAAAAGTTAAGTGCTGGTTAAGTGCAGATTACAGCCTACGCCACCCAATGACACCATAACCCTGGCTTTTACAATGGAGGTCTTTGAGGACAAAGTGCCAGCTCACTACCCGAGGGCCATTTCCGCCCAGCCTCTCCGATCTCCGCCAAGCACATTCTAGACTACTTTGTACAAAGAGAAAGAAAACAATGACCTGTGAATAACGGATGTTTATGCGTACACCACCGTAAGTTTAGAAGATTACTATTAACAAAAAACCTTGCTACCTAAAACACACCATCACATTCATGTTGTCTACGGCCATAAATTGAATGATCTGAGCCAAACGTTTTGTAATGCCACCAAAGAAGCCAACAAGCTCTGATTCAGCCGGGTCTTTTTAAGGGACGCATTCATTTTGTTTGTATTGTCGTGTGAAACCTGTAATGTCTTCACCCAGGACTGCTTTAGTACATTCCACCATGTCAACATTCGTGAGGCCCTAATCATTATAAAGAGATGGATAAGACCTGTATTATGTGGGCAGCGTGGAATGTCCAGACCATGGTCTCAATATGATCTGGAGTTCAGCGTAGGGTCATGGGTCATCAGCTAGGCAGCGGTGAACGGACAAGGATGTATAGTAGCTGCCACTGTGTTGTTAGTGTACTTTGGGGCCTTGTAAGGAAAAGCGGTAGACACGCATAACGGAGGATGGAGTTTCAGCGGTGACCCTTTAAAAAGCCCTGCTTTCTTTGAAAGCTGCCTCTGGTAGGTTACCCCCCTCAAACGCACATAAAACGTACAGTTTCCGACAGCTGCACTCTGTCCGGGACCCCCATTCAGAGACTCCCTTCTGAAGCAAAGGGACCTTTCAGACCAGCAGATGTTCTGGAAGCTTTATGAGTTTTTGTGAAGAGGACAAGGTCAGCTCAGCATGTACTGGCGACAGGAGAAGAAGAATCAATGTGTGTTTAAAAGGGGCATGCAAAATGTAAATCTTCCACACTTGTAGAGTGGATAAAGTAGCAAAAAAAAAAAAAAAGGGGTTGGGGTGGAAAATGACATGGTTGGCTTTTGTGAGGAACCGACAAATGAGACAATAAGTGAGGGGGCGGTTGTCAAAAAAGAAAAGAAAAAACACAAAACACCACCACCGTGTGTGTCAGGAATTGCATCACCACATTGCTATATGAGCCGAAACCAAGGTGATGTCAGCCTCTAAATTAAACCCTTGAGCCCCACAATACAAACATGCACGTGTGCATGGGACACGCACAGACGCACAGACACTCAATCCCCTCTGTTCTTACTAGTCTTGACTACTTGGCGTTGACTAGCTAATCCCAGCCCAAGTGCCAAGGTGTTAACTACAGCCCTCACTGACATATTAACAACCCACGGACAACTGCTCTGTGTGTGCGTGTGCGTGTCAGACACACTAGCGAGACTGGACACTCGATATCTACCTCCATTTTCACCATTCCTAAAGTGGAGAGAGCCCTCCGTCAAGCCACCCCTCTTCTCCTACCCTGTATTTAGAAGGCCAGAGTCAAGAGGAAGAGACAGGATTAGACGCAGCCCTGACCTCTGACCTTTCAGCTACCCGAGGGGTCATCCATCACAATCCGTATGCCAATAAAGTGTCTCTCTGAAATCAGCCACGCATATCGCCGGAAAAGGTAAAAGACTCGGATTGAGAAACATTTCCGTGATTGAGAGCGGTACTAGCAACAATAACAGAGAACATTCTCTCCACAAATATGTAGTACAAGGGGCTTGTGATCAAGTCTTGGCACACGAGCTCATAGTGGCTGTTCTGCGTTCGCTCTGAACATAATATCACAGATCCACCAGTGGCCGTGAAAAGGCCACATGGCAGTACTGAGAGTTTTCTGAAGCCGACTGCACCCTGGGACTTTCTGACTGGCATATCTGCGGTGCACTCGGCGTTCCTTTAAAAAGGGGTCCTTTGAAGCTGGGTTGGAAAGAAACGTTTCATATTTTGTTGTTGTTGAAAGTACTCTTCACTTCTATCGAAACACCACAACAACTTTCCACAGAGAGAGCCTGAAAATAAACAAATAAGATGAAACCTTCAAACTATTATCATTGTTTGACCATACTGTAACAGACTGACAACCATGACTGGTATTACTACTGCACTGGCTGAGACAGCGTACATCTCTTAACACAAGGCACTAATGTAGAATTATCTTGAAGAGTGGGGCAACAGGAGATAAAAAGCCTCATCAATAAGCAGTGACAGAATATGAAAAATGTACATATTGAATAAACAAAAACCCAGTTGGCAAAAAATGTATACCCTTGTTAAATCCTAGTACTCAGACATGCCAATATAAAGTCATCACCTGCTATAAACATGGGGTTACAAGGTGCTGTACGATGAATGAGATAATTATGGAGTGTTTATTGATGGCATATAATGACTCGCTTTCCCACAAGGAGTAAACTGTATGGAGTCAGCCAGCCGACATCTTCAATAAAAAGAAAAACACGTCTACATACTGTATATAGAGAGCAATAAATACGACCGTTAGATGTTAGGGAGTGAAAAGCTGGCGGCTGGTGGAATACAGTGTTAGTGGCTGATGTATTGAGGTGAAACAGGATGTACATTAGCCTTCAAAAGATCAGAAGTTGTTCGTCAAATTGTTTGAGTCCAAATGTGTTTTCTGAACTGGTTATGTTGCACTAGATATCGCCAGGTTGGGGAAATTGTGATAATAGAAGGGGTCATCAAGCAATAGCCATTCTCGGCTGCATTCCAGTAGCAAACTGGCATCTTGTTTCCTCGATACGCCTTTATGTGGGGAGGCCAAACTTCTCATTTGCTTTTATGTTTTGGTGATCTGGTGATTCAGACTTCTAGTAGGTGCCTGTTGATAGGCTTGTTTCTTTAGAGCAATCGGACAGAGCAAGACAATTATAAACGGTAACAAGGATGTGTTAAATTTCTGTTTTAATCTTTTAAACCTTTGTACCTTAGCAGCCTGTTTGATACTGGCCAATGACGAAATCTATTTGTATGGCACCCCCAAGGTTACTATGTCACCAACCAATGAGAGATAAGGGACATTCACCTGAAATCCACCAACTAGAAGTTGAGATTTGATATTTTAAAATAACACCTCTATAGAAAATAAAAAAGGATAGAAGTTGGGACGATTCGCACGGCGAATCCAGTCGCATACAAGTTGAAGTCTCTCACGGTTGAACGTCCATTAAAGGTCCAACTCTTTGCATCTTCCTATGACTGGGCAGATATACTATATTCACAGCAGCACTGGAAACACAAGAGAGATGTCACCCTTCGCCAGGCCAAGTTTGCTGGTGCTCCTACGTCCAAACGCCGCTTCCAACACTTCAAACCTCCATTTCTGCCATGGCTCTCTCAAAAACTGCATAACGTAGTACAGTAGCAACAGACATAAAATACATTATCATGGGAATTGTAGCGTGGTTCCACATGATAAACGCCCCCCTCCCCTCCCCTCCTCCCCCCAATTCCTTTTTCAACATATGTGCATTTCATTCCACTGAAGAGTGCAGACATTGCTTTTCTCGTCCCAATATAATTAGGGGCTAGGGGGAACATATGTAGATGAACAACAGGAAGCTAATTACTTTGAATTAATTCAAAGTAATAATAATAATGTTAAAAATGGAAATAAACCATATGTAATAGTAATGGTCTAACAAATATAATACGCGTCTTCCTAAGATATTGCCAAACTCTCAAAAGCTGAGTGCATGCCGACTCATGTTTCTCAAAAGTGCTCCTCGCTTATTACTTAGAAACATGCAGCTGTCTCAAACATTTCAGACCCCACAATTAAGTACTGGTCAAGGTCACTGCATGCCAAGAACGCGGTGACATATGGGTTAAAAAAAGAAAAGAAAAAAAGAAGTGGATCCTATTATGAGCGATAAGCAAAACCTATGAAGAACTGCCGTTAATTTCAGCAAACAGGAATACAGTAAAAGAACATTTGTATTGTGGTACATGTGTTGCACTGTAATTCGTTCCCTGTTTTTGGTCACATTTAAGGTTAAGAAACACTATTTCGTAAAGAAGTCCACCAGAAAGTCACTCCTAGTGATGAGAAGAAGCAATGTCTGCATTGTATGGTTGCTGGGATCACGGCAGAGCCAACTGAAAATGATACTTTTGACAGTGAAGGGAGTTGGTAAGGTGACCTACTTCCACGGAAAGTAGGTCACCCTCGAGTGTTTTCTCGAAGCCATCTCTCGTCCTCGGTCCCACCAAAACCCCATGCCGGTCATCCAGCCCGGGTATGCCAGCCCCTCCCTTGTCAAAACTCAGGATTACACTATAACACATCCAACGGAAGAAGCGGAAGAGGATACATGGGCTGGCTGGCTGGCGCGGCGCCCCCCGGAGCACGGCGCAGGCACTGCGTTCCCGGGGGACAAAGGATGTTACAGATAAGAAGGGTTGTTCAAGTCTCTGTGTATGCCCAGGGTCGCCCAAACCCAAGGGCGTGTAGCTTTGTATGACGGAAACAGCTTTGATTTTGTTTGTTTTTTTCCCTTAAATATCTTGGCTAGCTGTATCAGCAGGTGCTGTGAGATGGAGGCGGGTGGAGTCCAAGGTTCGAGCCCTCCTTGAGCATTCACGAGATTGAGTGCTGTGGAAAAGACAAAAAGAACAAAAAGTCCCACTTCAAAGATTTTTCAAGGCTTCTGCACAAAGTATAGATGTATAGACCTGCTCTACCCCCCCGCACCACTGCCACCTCACTTGCACTTGCGTACTGTAGGTCTCGCCAACCAAGATGCCCTAAACTCCAAAGCGCTACGCTGTCTCTTTAATGAGAGCTGACATCATGCGGATGGGTGTAATTAAAATCCGCTTCCTTTAATTAACGCTCAGAGGAGCTTTAGTCTGGTCAGAAGGCAGCAGCAGGATGGCTGACGAGAGAGATAGATATAGATAGATGTAGATATATAGACAGATAGATCCCTCCTCCTCTACCTGGACGTCCTTGGACCTCGGCTGGTCTAGTGGTGTTCAGATGGGCGCTGACTCCAAGACCTACTCCCCAGTCCGCTTCGCCCCTCGGCGCGGCCCACGGAGCTGCTCTGACCCCTGGCAGACCACAGCTCTCCTCTGGAGGAGGCCCCCGGCGCCCTGGACCCCCGGTCGTAGGAGCTCCCCGGGTGGTGGGCGTCGCCGCTGGGGGCGTGGCGTCTCCAGGACACGGGGCTTTGACTGAGGGTGGGGCTGGGCTCTGTGCTCTCAGCCTACAAGGTGTGGGGGTGGGGTAGAGAGAAAGAGAGAGAGTTACAGTGTGCACCGCTGAGTTTGTTTTACCTTCATTAGAATTGGGGGGTTGATTAACATGATTTTATTTAAGTGATAACATTATTGTGAATTTTCAATTCACAATAATGTGAAAACCTATCCCTGCAAGTACAGTCAAGGTCAGATTATTGGATTATTTGATTTACGCAGCATTTCGTAGTTTTATTGAGGAGCACTGGGCAATTTGGGCAGTGTTGGGCTTTGTTTGGTAGAGTAGTGTATTATTTGGGAATTAGATACATGCTCTTTATTTTAACTGGTGTGTGACGAGGAAAATCTGCCATGTGGATTTCTGCCAGAGGAAAAATTCCCAACCAAAACCCCCAAACATACCCCAAGCTGAGAGATTTATCATTTGGTGGGCTGACTAGCAAACAAACCTCAGGTTACTGGCCTGTGGAGGCTACAGTGGCGCGTCCCCTCATAACCTCAGTGACCCTGCGCTACGAAAGCGAGAGTTACGATGACGATGCAGTTCTAAAAACACACAGAAACGGCACTCTGCTCCGGTAATTTCAGCTTTAAAAAAAAAACAAAAAAACAACACCACCATAATTAGTGACAGTTGGTGGCTTGCAGTTAGCTTCTGATGTCAGTTTTAGAATGCAGTCTGGCTAATTGGCTTTAATGGAGCCCTGCTGGACTGCCTTCCTCTGTCTCCAGGGGCAACAGACAGGAAATCAGTCACACCGCCAAATGGGCGGGGTCAGTGAAGTCACTTCCCGCCTAGTCACTAGGGTGAGGAAACCGTAGGGGAGTGCATTCTCCTTATTTGGTAAGCAACCAGCACAAGGGGCTATCCACCAAAATGCCCTGTTATGTGGGCCTATCTACTGCACTATTCTGTAGACTGGGCAGCTAATAGATAGCAGGTGTACTTGATACACATCTTAACAAGTCTGTCTCTCGCCGTGTCTCTCATCCGACTTCAAATTAAATAGATATAGAAAGATTATAGAAAATAATAATTACCATTGCGCATTAACGAAGCACAAAATCACACTACATAAGATTGCCCCCTCGCTAAGTAGTTTTGTGTCATGGCAAGTTCTTTCCTCCATTTTATTGAGCATTAACTTGAGAAAATATGTGAGCTTGAGGAACGCGGAACTGTAATAAATGTTATTAGGTAATTTCATATCCCACACGAGCCGAGGAAATCTGTGGGGAGTGCTGGGTTCTGCAGTGGTACAGCCTTCATGAGAGATCTGCTTGTTCGCAAGGCTTTACAATACTTCTTGATGGGAAAGGCTGTTATTTGCACCTTCTTGATTTTCAGAGCATTTGGTGAGAAATTTTGAGTTCATTCCTTTAAGAATCCAGGCAGGAAACCGAACAGGCCAGGGCAGTTAGCATCCAAGACAACACAACCAACATGTCACAGGCTGCACAGAAGAAGTTATAGCCCTGCTTTAAATCCTCCTCTCCTTGGTCTCATTTCAAATTTCTCTGAACTATCTTGTATTGTCTAGCAAAAACTAAAGCACCTCTCGCAATGCTTGTGAAACCGCAAGATGACAGATTTCAGAGTTTTCACACACAAAATTGTATGAAATTTATGTTACAAGAATTTGATTTGTCAAGGTGAAGATTTCTTTAACGGTGGTTAAACGCCAGAATGGGGTTTCAGCCTGCTAGCAGCCGGCCAACTTCAACTGCTGCGCAGATCGTTTTTCCACAAGGCTTTTCTTTTCAGGTCACATCAGGTGAACAGTAACCCAAAGTACAACTGTAATTCCACGTTTCACCTTGTTGCCACTGGTTTTTGACTCAACAAAGGATGTTTTGGTTTTGGTACCAACCCCGCTATCCCATGCCAAAGATAAGTTCGCGGCCCATTCATCCACAGGCCGAGACGGTGTAGCCCTCACAGAGGTGATGAGAGACTGCTACAATAAGTAAATAGTCTGCCCAAACAGTATTACTCCTATTTGAATTGGACTCTGACCATATCCAATGTGCTTTAACTCTGGTCAATGTGGCCATTGTCGGAACCTAAAACATGCACAACTGTGGTTCCAGGAGAGAATGAGGTGCTGATAGTCAAAAAGCAGCAATTTATTTAAAACAAACAAGATATGTGATGATACCATGACATTGGCCTCTAGGGAAAGGGTCAGACAAATGACAACATGATAATGTATTTATAAGGGAAAACTAAAAGCTAATCAATAGTTTGGGGCAACGGCGGCGCCAGGGGGGGTCTTGGGGGGTTTCAAGACCCTCCCAAAAAACGCCTTGACCCCCCATTTGACCCCCCTACCCCCTTCCTGATTAATATATATATATATACATTCCTTCAGAATGACTATTGATTGAGAGTCTTTTGGTCTAACTCGATTTTGGTCTGTCCAGCTCTCATCGCTGAAATATACCGGGGAGCTTCTGCCACGGTTGGTCACTAATACATACGAGGGGCAAGTACAGCGCCATACATGTCAGAGGGAAATGTAAGTATAGGACTGGTTCCACCACATTACTTTCTGCTTTTTCATCAGTTATCCCAACTTCTTCTTATTTCATGGTGTTAAGAGATCTGACAATTGACCGGGATGCATTTTGTACAACATTAATTGATGGTGGCAACAATCTGATAACATAAACTGTCTAGCACTATGTGCTTAGCTAACAGGTCAAAGAGTGTACCCTTAATAGGCCAGGGGTCCACTAGAAACAGACGAGTATGGATAACCAATGAGAGAAATGTCAATTCAATGTTAAGGAATTGACGAATTGACAAATGGGATGGAGGAATAATAATCAGTTGGCCAGCGCTCCAGCTCACAGCTGGAGAAGCACTTGAGAGAGCCCGCCCAGGGGCCCGATTCCTGAAAACCAGCCCATAGTCCATCTGTAAGCACGACTGCGGAGGGTGATTGATGAGACACTGGGACAGTAAGGCAGGAACACTAGACTGAGTGGGGGGAGTGTTTGCCTCTGTATGTGTATATACTGTGACTTAGGCACTGGAGTGTAATATGGGTAATATGGCAGGGAGCCACAGTCATAACAGCTCTGAGGACATGTTAAAGCCATGTTATTTATATGATCTCTTGCCAGGCTGAGAACGAGAGGCCCCATCTGTAGGCTCGGCTCGTTGTTTGCTATAGACTGGTGCATGCGTGTCATGTGTACAGTAGGGGGCCGTTATGACCGTCAACTATCCAAACCAGTGGTGGCTGTGAGCACTGTGTAGATGGTGTAAAACAACACACAGCGCAACAGAACCTGTGAAGCTAACATCAACAATGAACCCTTGGAACCCTGATGCAAAGCTTTTGTTCTGGAACATAGCCCTGACCTCGTGACCCCCTGATGGCCAGGTCATGACATGCTACTGACCCTTCCACCACGCTACTATGTAAAAGGAGGCCCCTGCAAAGATAACCAAGCCACAGCAGCGACAAAAACAACATTCTAGTATGCTGACCGTGGGTACAAAAATACCACACAGGTGCAAACAGCTAAGAATATGACCCTGTTCCAAAAACAAACATTACTGGGTGTATTTTCTCTAATGAATAAATACATGTGTTTTTCCACTAGTTCTTATTTAATTATTTTCTACTTCTAATAAATGCACACGTCATTCAAATAATAGGTGACAACTCCCGCTTGCACAAGGAAGTCAAAACAATGCAACAGCAAATAAAAAGGTGAAAATGTAAATCAAATCACTTCCCCAAGTCACAATACAAGCGCCCTTTTATTAGTGGGAAAATGTAGTATAAACTCTAATCTACTGAAATCTTAATCAAGTTGTCCTTAAAAAGAAAACAAGATCTGATGGAAGATGGATGATAAAGAGTACAGGGCACTGTGTGCGCGTATGTGTGCCTGTGTTTAAAATTAATTCATCATAACAGTGGCTGGGATCTTAACCAGAGCCCCAGGCCCTCTCAGTTTGTCAAGCTAACAGCGTGATGTGTTTGTAACTACGTAGCCCAGTGTGTTTGTGTTTCTAGGACCCTTTGACGGAACCTTAAACACTAATTGACACATACGTTATTGCAGGAGCAAAGGATTTGTAGCTTTCACCTCATCTTTCTCACATCTCATTTAACATTTTGCACTCAGCAGAAAGTAGCACTTACAGGGGCAAGTACTGTATGCATATGCATTGAAAAACATTGGCAGGGTTGTGGTGCCAGAAAAAGCAGCTAAAGCAGTATCCTTGTGGATACAAAAATAGAAATGTGCCATCATTAGTTTTAATAGATAGAGTAGTTCAGGGCCCACGCACACAAATATCAAGGTGCCTTTGAATAATGGCCATCTTCATACATGGGCGTGTGGAATAGCAACGCACAGACAGTAATGCGCTGGCATGCTACAATACAAGCAAGCTATTTTCTTCTCCTTGAGGTTTTCCTAAACTTCTTTTCTCCCCGTTGAGGTATTTTCTTTTCTTTTCCATCTTCCCTTTTTTTGTCCCACCCTTTCTTCTTTGTGCTTACTATAGGGCAGTGGGGTTGGGGCCTACAGAACTGCTGCGCTAAGCTCCAAGTTCCCTGCGTCAGGAGAGAAGCACACACACACACAAACACACACACAGCTCTCACCAGGAGCTAAGCCCTGCGGCTGTGCTTTACTGGACTCTTATCTTCAAGACAAAACTATTTGCAGAATAAGCCTGAGAAAACCTTTGCAGCGAATGGTTTTCATCCGCTGCTCGGAGTGCAGTGACAGTTAGGCTTGCCCGTGAGCTCAGCTGCTCCTCCACGGTGTGCGCGCAATTCAACAGCATTTTACAGTTACAATTCAGTCATTTAGCGGACGCTTTTCTCCAAAGCGACTTACAATGAGTACAGTTACAAATGCATTACAATGAGCAGCTATGGGGGTAGTCATTTTGCGCACGGATGCTTACAGGTAGATCAACTCCAGCGCTTACACCCATGACATTTCTACTGGGAGTCGAACACCTAGACCACTAGACCATCTTCTGACACTGTACCTTTTCAAAAAGTATTTAAGCTGTCCTTGATGTGAGCCTATTCTGCAAAGAAACACATCTGTAAGACATGTTCCCAAAATCTGCAGTAAAAATAGATGCAGAACATCCCACATTTACTTACTGACCGTACGCAGTAGTTTAACAGGGAACGGCAAGCTCCAGATGGGATTATTTAGGACTTTATATGACATTTTACATTATGAAAATAATGTTCAGTGCTAGGAAATATCAGTTGCTTTAATAGTGCCAAATACTTTGTGTATCTACACAGCAAGAAATGGAATCACATTTGCAACTCATTTGTGGAGTCTTTTTGTATTATCTTACTTTTTTTGTTGAAAGATTAAATATAAAAGTCAGTAAGTTTCCAGCTAGCAGCTGCAGATTTGACACTGTTCAAATTCTTTGTCTGAACAAAGCATCCAAAAGGTCATCTTTAAAGCCAGATAACAAAATTTAATTGTCTTTCTCCTTTTCATTGTCAAGGTAGTAGCCCAGGACTTCCCGTTTAAACAAGCTGTCTGATCTAATCCTTGTCAACCATACACAACATACTGCGTATCAATCTTTATAGACCTTACGACAAATAAAAAGAGTAAAACCTTTCAATATAGAGTACCAGTCAAAAGTACTGTACTTACCATGGGGTGTGGGTAGGACCGGCCCCAAGATTGAGATGTGACTGGTTCGTGAAGGACTGTCCTCCCAAGCCCTCCTGCCTCTGTGCCAGAAGACTGGGCACTCTTAGTCCGACGGACACTCGGTTCCTGAATCTCTCTGGTGCTAGTAACAATGCTGTTGATGTTACGCATGTATATCTGGAATGGGGACAGAAGGAGGAGAAGTTAATTCGGATATTTCATTCTGGAACACTGCATATTTACTCCTATTTATCGTCTTCCAGGGTTCTGCATTAATTCATGTCACTCATTCGTGCACTTACCATCCTACACGCATTTAAGTTAGGGTCATTCCATTTTCCAACTGTCATTTGGGACAGATTTTTTCTTTGAGATGAACATTCTGTTTCATTTGGTGTTGCACTTTAATTTAAAACACTTTTTTTTCCTTCCAAAAGCCCTAACTTAATTGGCTACCTGATTGGGAGTGGGAAGATAGGTCAGGGAGATGGTTACAATCCAGAAATGATGTCACACCTAGAGCCAAATCTGACCGGCTTGTTTTACACAATGATTTACTTCAGGCTAAATGACATTGATGACATTGATGTTACACAGATTTCAATCTTAGTCCTGCTCTTTTGGGTCCCTTCAGACCACCCAACTGACTACAAAATGGAAAAAAACATGGGGTTAGGGTTAGGGCTGGGGCCTAATCCAGACCAGTGGATTTCATATCATGCCTTCATTAACTCCCTTACCTCGGCAGGTGACCGTTTAGATCCCTTCTGTGCAGTTGCATTCCCGCCAGCTCCAGTTAGGCTGTTCACCGTCTCCTCTGTGTCCAGCACGGTAGTCGCCCGGTACGCTCTCCACGTGGTCGCACCTTCGGCCTCGTCCTCTGACCCACCGTCCGTCCCAGTCCTCTGTCCCGCTCTCCCTAGACCGCCCATCTCGTCCACCGAGGCGGCGCCCCGGTTCCTCCAGGTACTTCTCACCGTCACGTTCCTCATCTCCGGCAAGTTGTCGTCGTGGCCGTAGGTCTGACTCCTCCAGCTGGTGACCGTGGTCGTGCTGCTGCTGCTCTCGAAGCCCGACTCCGCGTCGTTGGTGGCGTCTGCGGCGCCTGTGTCCGGAGACTGCAGGTTGAAGCTGCTACGCTGGGAGCAGAGGTGACTGGCAGTGGATTCCACTCGGCAGGTCTCTTCGGGCCCGCAGTCCTGGTCCTGGCAGGGCCGCAGGGTAATGTCACTCTTGGGAATAGAGATTTCATATGGGATGGATATACTGCCACGGTGCTCACTGGTGGGGCCTGCCAATAAACCACGGCAAATCACATTTTATCTTGGCAAAGCATTTGATAACAGAAACACATGGAGAGCAATACAACATGTTCTGTAATACTGAATCAAGGTCCACCTATACAACACATTATGTTCGATGTTTAAAAGCCTGAAGATTCAATGCTCTTACAATTAGATGTTAAAAGGTAATACAAAAAGGAAAAAAATACCCACCTATGAGGATGTTACTGGTGGAAGTGTGGCGTTCTTTGACTGGCATAGGTTCACTGGAAATACTACTACTGCGACTGCTGGTTCTGGAAGAGCTTGGGTCATTGGGGTAGATGGTTATACTACTGGTCACGACTGGTTTGGTTGATATTTTGGGTTTACCGTTTGCAGCCAAGGGTTCCGACATCATCACTTCCTTCCGATCGATCTCGACAATAGCAGGTTTGATGACGGCCTTTGACCTCAGTGCCTCCCGTGGGCTGAAAACACGCCGGATCTCAATCCCCGACATTGAATGCAGGGGCTCCTGGGAGCCTCCCTCGGCTAGCAGCGGTTTGCTATGGAGCTCTTCATCAAATGAGCTTCTGGTGGATGAACCCTCTGAATGAGAATCATGTCCACGGGAGTATCTAGGATACTTGGGGTTTGGAATCCTACTGCTTAGAGTGGTGGCAGCCACCTCAGTCACAGGTTCTGGTTCAGAGGGTCTTGAACCGATGGATTCTGTTTCAGAAGCTGAGGAATGACCTTCTGACCCTTGGTCACTGGGTAACACTGGACTGACATGGGGCCGGTAGTCAGCCTGGGATCCGTTGGCTTTAGAGAGATTGGAGGAAGAAACAGGGACAGCTACAACGCCCTGTACCCGGTCCAGTGATTCTTGATCCGAGGCATATGCTGTGCCTTTCTCCTGTGAGGGGACACTGTTGACTTTACTTGTGCTCTCAGGCACCACATCAGAGTTGTTTGACTCACTATCACTGCCCATGTACAATTTTGAAAACTTGTCAACTCTGCTCTTTTTGTTCTCTACATCAGTTGATTTCTGAACTGCCTTCCAAGGCTTCTGGTCATTAGCTGCTGGAGGGTAGCGGCTCAGGACGGAGGCTTTCTTGTTATCACAGGAGGAAGTATTTACAGAACTGTGAGGGGTGCCTCGAGCCTTCTCCTCGGTTCCTCTTACTCCATTATCCGACACAGTGGATGTAGCTGTGGTTTTTGGGGTCCGTTTGCTCTTGTGAGCAGGACTGAGGGCTCGCCTTACCATCTTGGGAGAGCTTTCCTCCGAGTGGCTCAGCTCTTTGTTCCTCAGCTTGGTCTCTCTCTTGTGCTGAGGTGACAACTCCCTCATCCTGTGTTTTGGAGAGCTCGGCTCTGAGGCGGCGATGCTTCTGTATTTTGGCTTCTCCTGCCTGAAACCTCCCCTCACATTAATCTCTTCATTCTCAGCCTTGCCGTTCTCCAGGATATTTCCGGGGCTGTTGGAGCACATGTTCGCTGTTCCATTACCGTGGTTGTCCCCATTGCCAGTTCCATTTCCTCCAATTCCTCCATTCCCAAATAGCTGCATCCTCAGCTGTTCCAATTGCTCGTTGAGTTGGCGGGCCCGAGTCCGTTCAAGCTGGAACTTTTCCTGGAGTTCTCCGTTCCGAGACTCTGAGTTTTTCAGGTCCTCCTCAACTATCTCCAGCTGCTTCAGGCGGTTCTTCAGCCTCTCTACCTCCAGGGTCAGCTCCTTCACTTTGTTGTCTTCCTCCGGTGGGCCTTCAAGGCTGTTCTTCTCATTTTCTGATTTGTTCCTGAGGCTGTAGTCCAGGTATTCAATGCTCTTCTTGCGTCCCGTCAGCTTGCTAGTGAGAAGGCCTGTAGAGGTAAGCTCATCTTCGATACGTGATCTCATGTAATCGGCACGACTGGGATCTGACGCTGTACCGAGGCGGCTCTTTTGGTGCTCCAGTTTTTCTGTCAGTTTCAGAATTATCTTCTCATCCTCCCTCTGTTTCTCTTGTAGCCTCTTACGCTCACTTACAAAGGCTTGGGTGAACCCTTTGAGTTTCTCCAACTCCGCACCGAGGGCCTGTTCAGCCCTGTCCAGCTTTGTCTCAGACCCCTCCACCTCCTTCATACGGCCCTTGAGGGCTTCCAACTCAGTGGAGAGCTTCTTGGTCAGGTTTTTTTCCTCATTGAGGCTGAGACACAACTGGCTGCAATCAGACTTACTCTTCCCAAAGGCCTCTTCCAGTTTCTCCAGTTCTGCCATCCTCTGCTGAAGACGCTCAATCTCAGTCTTCAGCTCCTTAGTGAGGTTCTCCTCCTCTTCCAGTTTCTCTCTCACAGTGCGGCAGAGGTCTTCGGCCTTGCGCACCTCCTCGTCCTTACCCTGGATTTTCAGAAGCCGTTTCCTCAGAGCCTCCACATCCCCAAGCAGTGAGGAGTTGCTGCCCTCTGCCTGGATTATCTTGTCCTGTGGAAGACAACTGGCTGTTAAATAAGCACCCATTATCCTTGTTATATGTCAATTTCATTCAATACTTCCAGATAATTCCATTTATTTCTTCCTGGGTGTCATTTTCCTGTTTTATTCCTACTGATATACTTCGATCAATTAATCAATTGCATCATCAATGGTTCATTTCAGTCCAGTTGGACTGCTAGTCATTTCACTATCGTAAGTAGGACTGTAATGTTATAGTGTATTATAGTGACTAGTTCTCAACTAGTCTAACCTCAGGACCTACATTGTCCTTGGTCATTAAGTCACAACCCAAAAATAATTTAAGATCCAAACCATTATAATTTATTTCACAAAACAATTTGTGCAGTAATCCACAACAGTAATCAAAGCCCCTTTCAAAATAAAAGCGTCACCATCAGAAGTTCGGTAAACTTATAGAAATAAAAGGTTGACTTTTTGACGGAGCCGAAGCACCTGTCCGCGACCCATTCCACACCCGCTCGCGACCCACTTTTGGGACGGGACCCACCACTTTAGAACCACTGCTCAACATTAAAAGGGCATGCTACTGGTACGGACCTGCAGGTCTAGCAGCTCGTCCTCAGACTTCTGGAGCTTCTTTGTGGCCTCCTCCAGTTCATCCAGCCTCCGGCCGAGACTCTGCAGCTTGTGCCGCAGATGGCGATTCGTCATGTCCTTGTGATCAGACATGACCACACTGTGTGTTTGTAGTATATCTCGCCCTGTTTTCCTCTGTTTTCACGTGAGTGGAGTTATTTGAGGACAATGTTTCGGGAGGTCCACATTTGTGTCTTTTAGGTTGGCTTTAGTAATGTTGAGTGAGATAATGTAAATGTTCTCAATGAGGCCTTCCTCAGCAAATGGGGCCTATTTCTTTTCTTCAGGTAGACGTTTCTTTATAATGGCGTGTAGCAGGGCTAGCCGTCATCTGCAAGAGGAACAGAGGAAATTGTTACTCGTCATCACTGGATAGCAACCGACAGTCTTTTGTGTTCTCAACAGGCTGCTAAGTAGAAAAACACGATGGTACAACATGTGAAACATTCAATGCAATGCTCACCACTGATGTACCACTGCAGCCGTACTAAATAACGTTTGCTGAGGTGTAAAAAGCCCAGAGGAAGGCAAAAGAGATGGAAGGAATGCAGGAGAGAGAGAGAGAGAGAATCCAGCACACTCAGCATATGATTTCAGTTCTGCCCGATTAATGCAACGCAAACCATAAGAGAGGGCTAGAGCCGTCCAAACCAAGGGCTACACACACACACACACCTTAGCAGATGAGTGGTAGGGAAGATTAGAGGCACAATCAAATCATTCACAATTCTTTGTCTCGCTCCAAAATATTCACTCTGAAGTGCTCACAAATAATAGTTTTCCCATGTGCAGACCTGTTCAGACCATATGAATAATAATAATGCATTATTATTCCACTTTATTATTCCACACACACACACACACACTCTTCCCCATGACAACAGCTACATCATGGGCCCGTCACAACACAACCCCTTTCCTGGTCCATGGGGAGAGCGGTAAGGTTGCAACAGACCCATTTTACATAGCTTTGTGGTTAAAGCTATATCCTATTAATAGTAGAATTGATCATGGAGCTCTAAATCAAAGCCGTGTTCTACATCACTGATATACTGTATGTACCGGTCATGGCAAGGGTGGAATACAAGATCCTTTCAGCAGCAGATAAGATAAACGTGCCAGCCGCTCAACACAAAATAAAGCACGTTCGCCCTGTAGACCCAGCAGGTCTTTGTGATGGGAACACAGGCCATTAGCACACAGCCTGGCTATCAGCATGGCTTCTGAAAATCCAAGCAGCGCTCCCTTTGTCTCATGAATGATTTAGGTCCCGGGGCTATTACCTCGGTGGTATCTAAACCCACCGCCATTGTTCCACCTTCCCCCCACTGTCCATGTGGGGATATCGACCATAGGGGAAGACGCAACATCAGTTATCGACCCCCAGGCAGTAAGATACACCTCTATACAGACATGAGCAAGGGCGACGCTTTCTAAAACAAAGAACCCATAGACACAAACGGCACTGTAGCTAGTAGACATATCAGCCCATCGTTCGGTAGGGGGAGTAGAGAGGAGTGCAAGCCACTCAGCACTTGCGGGAGACATGATGTGCCCCTGGAGTTTCAAACCAAAAACAACACTGTTTTTGTAATACTGGTTTCATCCACAAAGGTGCGTCCCTTTAAATGAGTTCAAGTAGAGTTAAGATTAGCCTGCATGCAGGCTGTGATGTGGTTAGTACACTTACTTGAGCCTACATCTTTTCATCTCATGAACTATGTGTTTGTGGTCTAGTGAGTCCTAGAAGGTAAAGCTTACCATCAATGTTTATTTTAGTACAGCTTCATGTGCTTTCTATCTTTTCATTTGGTGTAAGTCTCTTTACCCCTCTGCCCACAATTCATTAAAAGTCTTGTTCAACACAAACTGAGGCAATAAGCTTCAAGAGTCAATATGGCAATAATTATTTCATAAACATAAAAAACGCAACACAAAATTAAAAGCACTTTGCTGTCACGTTTTAATTATGTTCTACTTTCATGAGGTCTGGTGGTTTGGTGCTCGTCCACGGGGGAACTACATGACTTAGGCAAAATAAAGAGGGAAGAAAATAAAAAATGGTCGAGCTGTACGTAAAGAAAAATGCTTGTCTAGCGGTCCAGTTGGGAGCCAAAACACCTTTGTCAATAAAAGGATTTTGTCTTGCGTCAGCTGTGCCCAGCTGTTGCTTGTTAAATGAAGTGTAGACCAATTTATCTCTGTTGTCTCTCATAAAGCTGAGGTGGTCTCTGTCATAACCTGCCTTGACTGATTCTAATCCAGCAGAGTAAAATGCTATCAAACATTCCAATTTAAATACATCTAAAAAGCACAGGCGGCTTTGCTGGCACAAGACATTTCAATAACTTCAGCTGTATTCTTCATGATAGATCGTTAAGCAGCACAAGGAGTTCTGGGAAAATTTACCTTCTGAATGTCTAAAAATATACAACAGTATAATCTTTAAACTGAAAAAATCCCGAACAGCTTTAAACAAAAAAAAAGAAAAGAAAACCTCCTGGGCAACTGCGAATGATTATATCGACTTCTAATTCTGTTCCAGGAAACAGGTGTAGCTTTTTAACGACTGAATTCGTCGCAGGATGGAACCTTGTACTTGGTCAGTAATGGCACTCGCTGGGCTCAGCTACTTCTGTCCTGGCAGCCTGCCTCTCTATCTGTCTCTCCCCCCTTTCTTTCTGTGCCAGCTCTTTACCTCCCCTCATTTCATTCGCTCTCCCTCGTTCCAACCTTCTCAGACAGGCACAGCAGCACGGCCAAGCAGGCGATTTCAGGGGGGGGGGGGCCGGAGGTGCGTGCAAAGCTTCTCTGGCATGGGCCGGCCTCTGCCAAACCAATCAACATACCTGATTCACTTATCACAGGGCTGCCCGCGCCTCATTAGCTTCATTCAGGATGGGATGGGAGGGGCTTGGAGAGATGGAGCGCGAGAAGTGGAGAGGGGGAGAGGAATAACGGGAAAGCAGCAGTAAGCAGAGGTGTCATGTTGGGGTAGAGAGGGGTAGGGAAGAAGGAAAGGACTCAAGGAGAGGAGAGATGGCGTTTATGATAATGTATGGCCCACAGCTGAGATTACACCCAGAGATCGTCTTCGTAACCATGGTGCCAAACCAGGAGGTATGGAGCCATTTGACAGGGTAGGAGGTATTTGGAATTCCGCCCAAGTTGAACATGTTGCCTCATGGGCCGTGAGGCGGGAAAACTGACCCCTTTTAACCAGGAACATTCCTGAATGACTAACAAGGTCACTGCCAAGACCAGTCTGCCTTGCCAACCCCTAACCTGGTTACTGCATGGATCTTCATATTCAGGAGACTTTAACCATTAACAGACCGACTATTTATTTTTATTTTTTTAATAGCATTTACCGCCTCAAGGCAAATGTAGACATTTAGCCAGTTAAGTTGTAAGCTTTATAAATTTGATTCAAAAGCCACTTCTTTTGTTGCATGGTGTGTGGTAACCCACATCCGGCTGGGACCTAAAAGTGTCAAACATGATATCTGCCCTGCGACGTGTCGCCCAAACCCCACTCCTTTTTGAATCACAATTCAGTGCTCACTATAAAAACATGGACACCGAAAAATGCGTTAACTGCACCACGAATGGCACCTTCCACTTTCTGTAATGTTGAGAGGGAGTCCCTCACTTGACCTTCCTCTACACTTTCGGTTACCGTCTCTGAAGACAAGAAGGTGGTAAAAACCATGGTGTGGAAGGCCGGCGGTCAGGGGAAATGGAGAGAAAGTCGGTTGGACCTCAGAAAGGCAGATTCTCCGCAGGAGTCCATCAACTGACGCAGAGGAAGGACGCAGAGCGGAAGGGGTAGCTGGAAGTACATTGGAGTAGAGATAGCAGATAGCAGCTAGCAGCTAGCGGTTGATTAGCTCACGCTCTGAATGCCATGCGTCTGCTCCCGGTCAGCTAAGCTAAGAGAACGAGTCAGGTAAACGAAAGAATTGAAGTCAAAATGATGAATGTATAGTAGAAAAGAAGAAGGAAACGAGGGAAGAAAGAGGGGCCAACAATACCAAAAGGGTTTGGAAGTAAATCTGTGCTGAAGAGTTCTCTTCTGAACACACACACGCGCGCGCACATACACATTAAGGTTACAATCATACACCATATCATTAGGGTGAAAGCCACTCTCTTCCTGCCTTCCTGTTTCCTTTAGTACATACTGTTCTCTCCATGAAAGAGAATGAAAGAAAAAAAAAGAAAAAAAATCAAGCCCTTTCTTACACTTGACGTTACTTTGGAACATGTAGCCTGAAGTTATGCAGCTTCATAGATGGTAGTTAATGCAGGGCCCAAGTCCAACACAATGCCTCAACCGTATCTTCATGTCGTGGCTTTGTGCCAGTTTGAGAATGTGTGTGTGTGTGTGTGTGTTAGCAGGGTACTGGACTGGAGTGGATCGATGCTGGCGCAGCACTGTAAGCCACAAGCTGGTGGAGACCTGATGCTTGGCCTGCATTTTTCCCCCCTTTTTCCAAGAAAGAGAAAACCGGCATCCCATAATGTACGGTTTGCAGTTTCCTGTGCTGTCATGTAACTTTCTTCTCCCTTTCTTTCGCCTTTGCAGCCTCATGCCGCTTCTGGAAAAATTATAAAGAAATGGAAGGCAATGCGGTGTTTCGGAAGAGAAACGGTTATGAAACCAAGTGGCCTTTGGCCCTTCATAAAAAAATCTAAGTGAAATCGGATGTGAAAACCTCCTTAGCAACGGCTCGTTATAGTAAAAGTAATGAAGTGTGGTCAAATAGGGGGTAAAAAAACCAAAACATGGTCGATATGGCTTTACTGCCATAATGACAAAGCAGTTGCTATCTCCTTGTCCTTCAATAGTCCACTTCAGCTTAAATACATTTTCTTCTCATTAATACTACTTCTCATTTCATCCCTGCAAAACCTTTATAATTCAATAGGGGGAGGGATATTTATGAGCTAGTCCTCACAAGGACTTCTATTAAAAAAGACCAGATTGCCTTTCAGCTCGGTGACCGCTTTTTGACTACAAAGCGCTCTAGGCTCCAGGTGTGAATTTAACTTGTAGCCGCTAAATAGACTATACAAAGAAGTCCTTGTAGTTTGTGTGATGCTCTGTTACGTTTGTATATCCTGACAAAGCAACAGAAAAAACTAAACTAGAAGTAATTTTGGAGTCCATAGGGGAATACATTACAAGCTCCATGTTGGTCTGGACTTCCTGTCTTTTGGAAATAGTCTGAATACATTATGGTTTTACTGAGAACAAGCAGCCCTTTTGAGCGCCAGCGCTGCTATTCAAGGAGCGCTGTGTTTTGAGTCACAAAACCAAAACAAGAGGATGATGAAGACAGACAGGCAAGAAGGCCAGTGTTGCGTTAGTGGTGAGGTTGGTGTCTGGCATGGTCACACATAGCCTGGATCAGATATTATTTGAGTAAGTGGTAGCGTTGGGACACCGCATTGCATCAGTTAGGTTCAGGTCCCAGGTCAGCGACAGGCTTGAGTTGTCACAAGCTCGTCCAATGTAGGTTGGATAGAATAAACTGCAGAAATCATTTGGCAGCACTGGCATTGGCTTTACATAAACTCCATATGAGATAGTAATTATGGGGAAGCATTAGAAAGTACCTAATCTTTCACTCTCTTCTTTCATCCTCCATCAGAGTTTCTCCTCACTTCCCCGTTTGCCAACTCTAACTAACTGCACCACCCTCATTTCCCCTATCGACTCTTCTCCTTCACAAACCCTTTTTCCACCATTGGTGTCTACATGAATGCTACACACTGCTCTTCACCCGTATCGTTAAAAAAAAACAACTAATAATCTACATTTATCCATCACACAAAATCCACAATATCTTTTTTTTTTTTTAAATCTGCATTTAGCACAAGGAAGGGATAAAACCTTGGAGGTTAGTGAGGGTGGCTGAGCTTGAAGCTTATGTTTTTAAACTCTAGTGAAAATTAAGACCGGTTTTTGGCTTTGAGGCTAGTGCCAGAGAGAAATCCTCTCTTTTAAGCCTCTGCCCAGTAACCCAGAGCCTTTTCTGGACCTGGACCTGGACCTGGACCTGGACCCCCCCCCCCCCCCACACACACACACACACACACACACACACACACACGTTCTTTAGTGATGAGAGATAGCAAGCGCACACACTACGTTTTGGCACTCACTCTTCATAACCTGATTGAGAACACAGGCTTTCCACAGGCTAACAGGAACTCAAAGCCTACGGCGTTCACTTATTCCCCGATCCTGGCAGCATAGCAACTAACTATATGTGAACATGTTCCTCATCAGCCCCAGACATAGGATTACCCTCCAGCCAGACACGGTTGCCGCGACCCAGAAGCAGACCAGAGAGGGGGGGGGGAATTATTAGATGCTCTATTTAAAAAGCAGCGGCATCCCAAAAATACGAGCCAGTCGGTGGCTATAGCGGGTCCCGAGGCCACGGTAGGATCTGGAGCCAAAGGGATCTGGAGAGGCTTGAAACCCAGGCCACGGAGTATCGCGCAACGTGCCAACATCCTAGCGATGGGTCCCCTGTTAAGCTTTAAGCACACATCGGTGTTTGCAACCATGAAGAGGTCTTCATTCCAACAAAAACACTGCACCAGTGGATTACCGTGGAGGTTGAACCAATTCTGCGATATCAGCCGATCAGTCGAAAACTGCAAACTCTCTGGTCTGCTTGATGGCATTCATTCATTCACGTGAGAGCCACTTGCGCAGATTATGGCACCTATTGGCATGGCAGATATTAAACCTCCTCTGCAACTGGAGGGGAGCCGGGGTGTCCTTAGTGACGAAATGGCTCAATTGCTTTCAGAATAATTCCTTGGATGAAAGTCTGGGTCCAAGAGAGCTTGTCAGAGCAAGGTCTAGCCAGACATCACTAATGAGAAATATTACAGACCCATTGCTGGTAAAATTCATATGGGAGTTTGGTTTTCTTTTGTACTTTTCACTCACCGACAGTACAACTTCACCAAACTGACAAACAATGGATATAGCCTAAAAACTATAAATATATATTATTAACAAACGGTAAGTCTGTAAGCCTTTATGGCCACAACTACATGAATTATCGTGCATTTGATATGTGATTTCATTTATTTAGTTATTTTTTCAATCACCC